>JAJJWW010006058.1:0-168184 GCA_023531295.1 Papaver armeniacum | reverse complement strand
ATGAATAAATAAATGATCATATTCATCTGTTTATTGAGTTATTGTTCACCTTTTCGTTTGATCCCTCACGCTGACAAATTTATTAAAGCGAAAAACGAAAAATCAAAATTTATTAAATTTGATTTGATTTTAAACATACACAAGCATCAAGTCTTGTTCTCCTTTGGCTTGAGCAAATCTTGGTAATGAAACATTTTGAGAAACTGGAAAAGGGGCCAGTAACACAATTACATACTTCCTTCACAGACTTTAGTATGGGCAGGGCTAGCATGAGGACCTGACCTGTGGTATGCAATATGGAGATATTAATCAACTTGGAAGACAAAGTATGTTATAATGGTACACACCCAGATAATGGTGAACATAATTCTTCACTAAAAACTGACCCCGAACCGTTTGTGATGCCATCCCACTCCTTTGATCAACGGGATACTGATTGCTTAATCAACAAAAGGTTTGCTTGAAAAATTCTTCGACTCAAATTACCACGAAACGGATCTAAGTTTTTTTTGTATGTGGGTTCACGTATGTTCATTTATTTTCTAATTTTTGTACCAGTATCAAAATGTTCTCGAGGGATCTGAAAAGAAAACTAAAGCTTGGCAGAGATACAACAATGCCTTGCAACAAAGAAGTTACGATCACGGCAGTATGCATCTCATTGGGGAGTTTCTATTTGGAAAGACTGAGAAGGCTTTGACAGTGATGAATGTTGTAGGGCCTGCAGGAGTACTATATCTGGTTGGTGAATGGAACTATTTCAAAAGAATGGTAGGATATCTTAAACTCGTCTTGAATTGAGTGGTGTGTCTCAGGATGATGTCGGACAGTATGTCTATTTTTTGTGTTTAGGTGGAAACATATGAGAAAATTTGTGGACCATTTTCGTCATAAGGACTGAAACATATGCGAAGTTTAGCAAACATGTGCAACGCATCTAATTTTATTTAACCCAATAGAATTAAAAGATTTGAACGACATGAAAGCTATTCTTTAAGAAAGAAACCATTACGGGGTTTCAATTGATCCTTCCCGGAGAATTAGATGGTCTTCCTGAGCAGGCCTTTTATTTGGTATTCGAGTAAGAAAGCTTGTGTGAGTCAGAGAATAATTAATGAAAGGCTACTTTGGAAGGCCACTGCTAAGTGAAGTAGTAACTCTCTATTGATCAACATTAAATTTTTATGGTGTGCTTAACCAGAGAATTTTGCTAAAGCCTCAGACTATGCATGTTAGTACCTTTTGTAAGAGACCTCTTCGCATGAATTCCATGAGTAATAGCAAAATCAAAACTCAAGTCTTCTGAAAAATAAAAGAACTAAATCTTTTACGATTGGCGATTGCCTATGTTTGTCCATACTAATTTTCTTGCTACTTTCGAATAAATCAAGAATGTAGTTGTGACATTGCTATCGCTATTAGCTTTGTGCTTGATTCTGCATGTTCTGTAGGCTTGAGATCGCAATTGTTCAAACACGATTTGGTTACAGTTACATGATGTTTAATGGACTAATGGTATATGATCAGTTCATCTTAATTTGTTCTTTAACCACGTTTCTGAACTAATTATTAGTTACTTTTGAATTTAGAGCACCAAAAGTCTGTTGCTATTAATTTTTTTGGCTGAAAAGAAACTTGATGCAAAAATTTGCATTTTTCTTTTTAGCTTACCAAGCAATTGCACCTGTACATTTGGTTTTGGGTGCAAAAATTGGGCACATGCCATACAAGACTTTTGAAGCATAAAACTTAAAGACTTCGGATTATCTTGAGCGGGGAACTAGGCTAAGTGCGAAAAATATCATAGTTGACCAAATACAAGTTACGGATGCCACGGTGATATTGTTTTTGACATGTATATAATCTTCTTTACGAAGGATCTCTACGCTCCACATAAAACCTGAGTAATTACAACGAAATTCACTTATATTAAAGTCCATTGAATGGTTTAGTAAGAAATGTTGTAGGTAATATAAATGTCTTTGACCTAGGAGGAAAATTCATTGAAAAATGATATACTTACAATTTAAGGTCAAAATTACCAATGTCACTACTATACTAATAGATTACCAGAATATCCTTATAGATTCTGGCCATGTTTATGTTGTAAGTTTTGAGGGCTTTCTCAACACTTTCTCGAACGAATTGTATCTTTTCCAAAAAAAAATCTCACTACTATGCTACAACGCAGGAGCAGTTGCCTATACTATACTATAATGACAAAATAGATAGACCAGCTCTACATACAATAAGCAATCCGTGGGTGTCAATTTATTAGCTCTAAAAATAATAAAAGCACCATAATATACACCACAGAGTAAAAAAACTACTTTTTTTGTTTTGTGCATGAATGCACAATGTCAATAAGTACTAAGCACACATTTTAATTCGTCAGCTTTATTATTATCGAGATACATATTGATATATGCAAAATCTAACGGTTTGGAGATACATATTTATTGTCTTGTGACAGATACATATTTACCGTCTTCTGGTGCATGGTTGCTGCTGGTGATAGCAAGACTCAAAACAAAATGAAAAACCAATGAAGAAGAAGAACAACGTCCGTTATTCCTCAGTAGCTCAGTGGTAGAGCGGTTTGTTAAAATGAAATAAAGCATCTCAGTTGAAACGCCTTGCTCCAGAGAGAGAAAAAAAGGAATAATTATGGGCTCAACAAATTACTACCAAAATCGCATTGCATGTGTCAATTATTTCGTCTTGTAATGAGTGCTCTAAACTGAATTCAGTAAGTTACACTAAGTATTTAATGCTACTGGGAAAGATTGTTGGTCTAATTAACTCAATTAATTAATCTGTTTTTGAAAAATAATCATAAATGCCATAGCAAATTAGTTGACCATTTTAAATGTTTGGGACTACAATTTTCCTTGTTAGCTCTATAAATTGATCTCCAATCGTTCAGAGTTCTTCACATTATTCCAAAAAATAGTTCAACATTTTTTGTTGCACCACAAATCAAAATGAATCTTTACTCCTTCTTTAGCACTTTACTAATACTACATTTTGCAGTGCTTATTCCTACTCTTATAGGTGTTGATGCTAGAAATGTGGGTTCAGGGGCGGATCTATGTAGAGACTTGGGCTGGCTTAAGCCATCCCAAAGTCCAAAAAAACATTACATTTTGTAGTGCAATTGTGTTCGGTTATAACAAATCAAGCCCAAATAATAGGCTTAAGCCAGCCCAAGTCAAGCCAATTTGTTTTCAAGCCACCCAAAATTCATTTTCTGGTTCCGCCGGGTTTAAAGGAATTCATTAATAGAGATGATGATACATCTCAAGGTACAAGATGGGCTGTTCTTCTAGCTGGTTGGAACGGTTACGAGAATTATTGACATCAGGTAGCTATAATGTCAAAATATATGGGTTGTTTTTGTTTGTGTAGTTAAGAATAATTCATCGGAGATTTCTCATGTTTTCCTTGTTTTGATGTTTTGTCTCTAGGCTGATATATGTCATGCATATCAAATCTTAAAGAAAGGAGGACTAAAAGATGAAAACATAATAGTTTTCATGTATGATGATATCGTATTCAGTGAGTACAATCCTAGACCTGGTGTTATTATTAACAACCCTCGTGGCGAGGATGTTTATTATGGAGTTCCAAAGGTATGTATTCATGTAATTTATAGCTTGGTAAAAAATTGTAAAGAAAATAGATCGAGACCGGAGAGATGCAAAACTATGTTACCAATACTGTACAAGGTAGAGGTGTAAAACGTGCCGGCCCGGCACAGCCCGGCACACGAAGTCGCGTGCTTCACGTGCCATGTGCCGTGGTCTTTCATATCTTTACGATTTAAACGTGTTTTGCCGTGCTGTGCTTTACTAGTCAAAAGCTAGGCACAGCACTGCCCACATGCACAACACACGAATAAACGTGCCATGATGTGCCGTGCTGGCACATGTGCTATAAACAATTTGAAATCACTTAATGTATACATTAAGTCGGACATTATCACAAGAATTTAATTTGACAACATATCATTTGAAATTATTTCAAGTAAAATTAACAAGTTTATTCAATAAAAAGAAATAGCCCATCAAATATAAAAGTGAATTATTGTCATGTAAATTAATGTTCTAGTTAAATATAGTCAACGACATTATAACAACGATATTGAAATATATATTTTCCAAATATTAAGGTATTATATGTGTTGTTATAAATAAGCCAACATAAAATGTTAAAAACTAGCTAGAATAGTGACTCTTTTGTGAAATACACAAAAAATGTGATGTATTATGCCTTGTTATATGGTGTATTTGTACATGTTGTGACGTGCTTTCTTAACGTCTTTGTCTTTGGGCACAGGCCACGGGCTTATCCGTCTTTGCGTCAAGCACTTTGCTATCGTGCCAATTAGTCAAACCCAAAGACGTCCCATTTAACTAACGTGATGTGCCGTGCTTGGCTAAGTCACGTGCTGAGCTAGGCTGTGCTCAAATTTTAGCGTGTTGTGCTGGGCTGTGCTCGTGCTGCCACAGCCCAATTTACACCTCTAGTACAAGGGATCCAAAATTTTGCGGCATAAAAAAATCAGATCTTTCAGCTAATTGATATGTGCCGTCATCATCGAATACCTATCAATATCTTGTTCCAAGCCAACAACAATGCAGACAGCCAAAAAGGTGTTAGGTCTTGATTCGGGAAGCATAAAACAAGCGAACGAATTTCAAATTTACTGTTCCTCTTTGAGAATTTAGGCACCTATCTACACCTTGTACACGAGGTGTTTAGCATATATAGATCATATTCATTAATCAGTGACCGCTATACACCCTAGAAGCAGATGATATTAAGATGAACGTATTTAATATAAAATATCAATGGATGTAAACTTTTACTAGAGGGAAAGCTGATTTTGGGTGGATTTAATAGAAAACTTTCCCCTATCAATAATCATTATTTAACCTAATCCAATTTAATACTGATAACTTGCTAACCATCTTAACAACTAACTATTCAATGACAGCCTTGACATGTATATATATACATACACACGGGGGAACTTCTAATATATAAATGGGGTTGGCGATCAAAGGAAATCACATTTCAAAGGTTCTTATTGTGATCTCAGATTAATCACTATTTCACCTTTTGGTTGTGTAACAGATTTTTGAAAAGTCTCAACTTATATCGATAAATTAAATGGATTTGGGTATTGATGCAATCAAATATGGTTGACGGTGGTGGAACATCCATTTCAATTAGAATGGAAAATCTAATTGCTAATTGTATATATAATTTGAGTAGAAATTGCTGGCCTCACATTGAAAGTTAGGCCAAAAGCTTGAATTCTAGAGTTCCTAGCCCCCAACCAATAAGAATCAAGGGTTTCCAATCTATTTAATAAGTTTGCGTGCACAAAAAACACCTTCGGTGAAGATTACTCACCACTCAACGTCAAAAACATAATCTATACGTTATCCATAATTCTCTTCTCAACTCCTCAAAACCCTACTGATACTCTAAAGAAAATGGGCAAAAAGAAAAAGGGAAAAAAAGGAAAAAAAGACGGCGAGATACAATTTGCTCCTGCTCCTATTTACAGGTGAAGACTGTCATAATCGCGATATCAATTATAAAAGCCGAGGAGAACACGGGGTTACTTGCATAAATTAGATGATTATGTTGTTCTCAAATCTCAATCATGATAATTGTAATATGATTTCCTTATTGTTTTGTATGCTACTCATGTAGAATGCTTTCTATTATATGATTATATTCTCGAAAAAATATTACCTGCTCCTGTTTTAATTTTATCTTATAGTCTATTCACAAGAGCATGAATTGAAGTCCATGAGACGAGGATGAAATCCAACGGAGATATGTCAGGTAAAGGTTGCAACTCTGCTCTTTCGATTTATTGAGAGTAATTGTATGTTTATATGGTGACCAGTTTCTACTCTGGATCAAACGTTCACAAGATAATCGTTCTGAATCACAGTGTTTCAATGTTGGATTCTACTTATTTTCTAGGATCCCTACTTTTTTTTACCTTCATTCTAGGATCTGTGCAACTGATAGTATTGCTTTTCTAAGGTGTTAGTGGATACTTTCTGATATGGGACATATCTAGGGTTGAGATAATTGTTTCCAAGATTTGTTGATATCTTGGATATCTATTACTTTTGGTATCATATTGTTAATAGTTCCTTTTTATGTTTATCTTGTTTAGGAAAGTTCTAGACACTAGGGTTTATGTTTGCAGGCTATATATAGCCATTTACTTTGTCATTGTAATTTAGCTTGGGAGCTCGTCTTATGAAAACTATTATTTGGTTAAAAACCTCGTTTACTTCTCTTTGAGAGATTTGATCATCTTGATCGTTTATCGTCGCTTTGCTCTGCTTACTTTTGGTATCATATTATTTGGTTAAAAACCTGTTTAATTCTCTTTGATAGATTTGATCATCTTGATCGCTTATCATTATTGGGTCCTATTTACCTGAGTAGATTCTCCAGGTGTCGATTGTTTTTCAAGTCGTTTCCATTTGTGTCTTATCAAAGCTACCATAGCAGACTTTTCCTGTGATGTTCATCTGTGGGTTTCACCTAGAAGAATCAATTGAGGAGTTCTCAGAACTCTAGGTATTTTATCTAATCAAAAAAAAAAAAAAAGGAGGCAGTTAAGTGTTTTTGGTTTTTGTTTATCACCCGTCGCCGCTTGTTCATTAGGCATCTCATCATCACAGTTGGTAAGATCTCTAACTCCTATATTACTTATTGATTCAAGGGTTTTGATTGATTATTGCGTATCGTTGAAAGAGGTCTGTTTGTTTGTTACCATAAGTGGGAAGGTAGAAGGGAAAGAAAAGAGTTAAAAAAAAAAAAAGTTTTGTTCGGGTGAAGTTTGGTTGGAGGTTCAAGCGTATAGCTTATCAAGGAAGCCATTATTCGTCTACATCAAGTTTATTGTCCAAGTATCTTTTGTATACTATTCTGCATAAAGTTTTGTTTGGTAACTTGTGTTAAAGGAGAAGTAGTTGTGGTCCTCGTGGATCTTAATCACCTGCCCATCTATAACAAGCTTTTAAGCCAGCAATCCTTTGACAAGTTAAGCCCTTGTCCATCAGTATCCTAAGCCAGTTTTTTCCCCGACCACCCAAAGCCAGTTTGACATGGATACCCATTTATTACTGCACTAGTTATGCCCTTTATTACTTGCTACAGAACTAACTGAATTTGCAGAATGGATGAATATCCTAATATGGGTCAGAGAAAAAAATTGTTTCGTGGATTTGTTAATGAGAGTGTATGTCGTTTTATGATTGATGGTAGCTGTATTGATAATTTGGTGTCAAGAAAAATGGTAGAGACCAAGGGTTTGGAAATGGATTGGTATCCGCATCCGGATCAAATTGAATGTAGCAGCAGGGGATTAAATACTTGTGTCAGTGTTTGCAGATTTCCGTTGTCGTTTGGTAAGGTATATTCTTATTCAATTATTTGTGAAGTTGTTGACATGGATTTATGTGACATCGATATCGTGCTGGGAAGACCATGGTTTTTAGATGTTAGCGCAGTTCGAAGCAGCCACAGCGACAATGCTCATGAGTTTATGTGGGGGAAGACAAGGGTAATTTTAATTCCAAGTCCTAAACCAGCAGTAGATTCAATAACAAGTCAGATTGAAGATATATGTCAAACAATGACACAATAGGGCTGGCAAGATCAGACAGTCGAGAAAATGGAGTCATTGGTTGTTGCTTTATCTGTTCTCAATCATTATGTGGATAAATTTGCTAAATATTTTGTAGTGCAACCATTTTCTTTATGGGGGTTTATACATCCTAAGAAGCGAGCCCGGCAATGTGGGGAATTCAAGTCTAGCTCTTACACCAATCCTAATTGGTTTTGTGAACACTTAGTAATCCCGATGCACAACTCAAGATCAAGTTGTTTCTTATTTGTTTTCTAGAGTGATTCTGAGCAAGAATGAAAGTGTAAAAGTTTCACATCCTCTCACCATGCAAGCGCGATTGTGTAAGATTGATCTCTATTTGTTTTATCATGGGGACGACGCGCCATTGAAGAACTGCTTGCACAATCTTGGGCAGAGCCATAAACATCTTAAATATAGCGACCTAGTCCGTGACTCAGCCATAACGTTGTTTGTTTAGTGTTTGGTTTTTATTTGTTGTGCAAACATAATTCGGCAATTGTTCCAATAATTTTAAGACGTTTCGTTCTGCCATGGATACCAAAAAGAAACAATTTCTTGTCAAGATATTCATATGATGAATCAATCTCAAAAGGATCAAAAACAGAGGTGCCAACACTTTTACTTTTGTCAAGTAATTTAGTGTTCTTTTGTGCTTTGAAAGCAATATCATTTCCAGATTTGGATGTATGCTCATGATCAAAGATCTTTAACTTCCCAACAAGAGTGTTTCTGGAAAGTGTATCAAGGGTATTTCCTTCAACGATGGCATGTTTCTTAGAATCGTATTTGGCTTGCAACGATATGAGCATTTTCATCACAATATCCTTTTCAGGAATAGTCTTGCCCAATGCAAAAGATGCATTAACAATTTCAGACACTTTTTGATTAAACTCATCAAATGAATCTTCATTAGTCATACGAAGGTTTTCCCAATCAGAATTTAGGTTTTGAAGACCAGCTTCCTTTTCAGAGGAATTCCCTTCGAATATAGTTTCTAAGATATCCCAAGCATCTTAGTGCACATAGTCACATGGTGATGGAGATCTAGGGTAATGGCATGGATGATAGCATTTAATATGTCAGAATTTTTCTTTGCAACGAGAATCTCGGTAGGATCATATGCACCAATATCCTTTGTAACAGTTACATCCCCTTCTGTAACATCCGGAGGATCATATCCATTAACTACACGAACCCATGATTGAAAATCATGTGCTTGGAGAAAAGCACGCAAAGCAAATTTTGAAGACTGTTGGTACGTTTATAGAGATAGCACTTCTGTCCACGGAGTCAGATTGCTACAAACACAGACTTATGAGGTCTTAAACATGTTTGCCTGCTCTGATACCAATTGAAAAAACAGCGGGTACAACAACCACACCCAATATTTCGTTTAGGCAATCTATATGGACTAACTCCAATATAATTCCAAGAGAATCAACTAGACATTCAGACTTAATCAAGGACAATATATCAAAGACTTATATCTCTGTTTCTCAAAGTAATCAGCAAATCAAACAGATAGAAATCCGCGAGCCTGATTAATATGAGAAACAACTTGAACGGTACCAAAACCAATGTTCGTGTGTCAATCAATTTATATCAACAACCAAAGGTAGGATTATCTAATTGATTAAACTACGCACAACATGTGATATTTCAATTATATAAACAAATATAATGCGGAAAAGAAATAACACAGACACCAGAAGTTTTATTAACAAGGAAACCGCAAATGCAGAAACCCCCGGGACCTAGTCCATATTTGAACACCTCACCGTATTAATCCGCTACAGACTCTAGCCTAGTACAATTTAACTTCAGACTAGAATGTAGTTGAGCCCTAACCAATATCACACTGATCAAGGTACAGTCACGTTCCTTACGCCTTTGAATCCCAGCAGGATTCTACGCTCTTGATTCCCTTAGATGATATCACCCACAAATAAGAGTTGCTAAGGCCCAAAGTCGAAGACTTGATAGACAAATCTGTCTCACAGAAAAGTATATTGAATAGATAAATCTGTCTCCCACAGAAATACCTACGAGTTTTTGTTCTGTCTTTTGATAAATCAAGGTGAACAGGAACCAATTGATACACCGATCTTATATTCCCGAAGATCAGCCTAGTAATATAAATCACCTCACAATAACTTAACTATATGGTAGTAGAACAAGTTATTGTGGAATCACAAAGAATGAGACGAAGAGCTTTGTGATTACTTTTTATATCTTACCTATCGGAGATAAATCTCGGGAAAATCTTAAAGAAGATAGTACTCAATAGATAAAACAAAGTAAGATCAGAACACGCAACTACAGAGAAAATAGTTGGGTCTGGCTTCAGAATCCCAATGAAGTCTTTAAGTCGTTAACTTATAATGGTTTTAGGAAAAAGATGTTGGAAGAACAAAGTACTTTCTTGGACTTGCGATTTTCTATGTAAACTCGAGACAAGTTTCATCGCAGTAGGGGAGCCTGATATGGGACATATCTGGGGTTGAGATAACTGTTTCCAAGATTTGTTGATATCTTGAATATTTATTACTTTTGGTATCATATTGTTAGGATTTTATAGTTCCTTTTTATGTTTATCTTGTTTAGGAAAGTTCTAGACACTAAGGTTTATGTTTGCAGGATATATATAGCCATTTACTTTGTCATTGTAATTTAGCTTGCGAGCTCGTCTTATGAAAACTATTATTTGGTTAAAAACCTGTTTACTTATCTTTGAGAGATTTGATCATCTTGATCGTTTATCGTCGCTTTGCTCCTGGATTGGAGTTGATTATCATTATTGGGTCCTATTTACCGGAGTGGATTCTCCTTGTGTCGATTATTTTTCAAATCGTTTCCGCTGTGCCTTATCACTTTCATTTGGATACAATTTACTTTTAGCGCCACCTACTGAAAGAATTTCTATTAGGGTCACATGTCTGCATATAGTGAGAAAGATATCATGTCTGCTATCAGGTACGAGCTGGATCGTGGCGGTCAAGAGTTTTTGTTTTCTTTTGCATGTATGTCCTGTGTTTGAGTTCAGTTGTCAATGCTATTTTTTTTTCTGAAGAGAAAAGGTTATAATTTTGTAGGAAAAGAAAACAATAACGGAACAAAGTAGAAGAACAAGCCTGCATGACCTGAACAAGGCTCAAAAGCTAGGACAATTTCAATGTTATTTCAGTTATTGTCTATTAGAGATTTCGGTAACAATACGTATTTGTTTGGTAATCACATATTGTTGTGCGTATGTTAATGTTAATATTCCCCAATCTATTAGTACAGGCCAGGATGAAGTTATATGAGTAATGTTTCGCTTAGTATTTATATTTCCTGGCATTCGAGGAGTAACCTTATTATGGTATACTTTTTCACCTTTACGAGTCTTTATGGTATTTTTATGATCAAATATCAGATGGCTTAGTTTTTTTTTTTCTTCGTACATAGTGAAATTTACATCTAAGGAGCTTCTTCATATCATGGACTTAAAATAATACCAGGAACAAGTTCGTCAATGCTTATGTGGTTTATGGCATGAAAGCTTATACTTCATTTCAGATTGTCTCTTATTTCTCTCTGAAAAAATTGCATAAAGATATAACAAGGTTGATGTCTTCGGATTCTATTTATATTTATTGAATGTTTCTCAAGTCTGTTTGAAAATCTATCTGAAATAACAATGAGAATCTATCTGAAATGGAGAGGTCTATAAAGCATCTCCTAAGTATGGTTTACCTTGGCTGCAATTGCTATGGAAACATATGGTTTGTTTTGTGATATAAAGTTGAAGCTGTAATTATTATATCCTTTCGTAAGGTTCCAATGCTTTTATATCAATAAATTGAAATTATTTTATTACTTTTATATAAGAAGTCCAGAATGGAATTTAGCCTTAACCTAATTAATCCTAACGTGGTTATTGGTAGTTCATTGCATGTTTGCAGAATTGGTTTTGAAAATTTATTGATGGTCATGATGTCGGTAACTCTTTCCTATCTACTCTTTTTCCTTTTTAACCAATTCTTCATCCAATTAAGATCCACGCACGGTATTAGTGATGTCTGTATTTTAGCCAATTTTATGTTCCGAGTTGTACTAACGAAGTTATAGTTAATTAGTTATATACTCACAAGTTATGTATACTACAATATGGATCGAGATTATGCTACCTGCTTTTGAAATGGTTTATATTTTCTTGGATTATTGTGGTTGCCGAGTATACTGTTTTCTTGGTTGCAAGCTAGCAAGGGGTTGGATTCACTCATGGCATAGATAAAATTAAGGGTGTTGGCTCAAGAAATATCTCACCACTCTAATCCACGTTAGGAGCTACAGAAATGATCTTTGAAGAGGACAGCATACAACTATTAGCTGAATATGTTGGTATTTGTACTTCTAATTGATTTCAATGTTCTTAGAAGCATTTGAAATTAGTAATAGAAATACTAACTCAATTTTTGTTATTAGAAAACCCAAACGAGTTTAATACCAGTACTGATATCTTCTACATAGCTGTTGAGTGACGACTTTTCCATCGTGTAGTTGTTGAAGGTAAATTCATCATTTTACTTTTTCCATTTTTTATTTCTACCCAAGACCCATAATACACTTGAGTTATATTCAGTTGGAAATTAGTAAAGTTCAAGATCTTCTTCATGTATACAACAAGAATCCTAACATGGGTTTCTTCTTATGTTTTTTTTTAATCGATGTTTTTTCTTATGATCATTAACTGGGAATAGTATGCAAATCAATCTCAATCTATTTGTTGTACCATTATTAGTCACTCAAGTTATAAAACTATAAATTTATGAAAAAATTTGAACCAAACCTTTACGAAAAAACTTCAAATATGTTTCACTAACGTGCTCCAAATTCCAAATTCCCCTTATCCTGCATTTTTTTTTTTTTTTTTGTAGTTTGTTAGTTTAGATTTGTGTTTATGTTCTTGGTTTTCATGTGCATCCGTTGTGGTTACAAATTGTGGACTTCATTTAAGAAGATGGAAATTGGAATCCGACCCTGCATACTATGAAGGAATAAAGACTATTCCTAACTGAAGTGAGTTAGTGGTTGTACATCTACTCTTTACTGGTTTTAGAAGCATATCTGATAAATGTATAATACTAACCCAATTCAAGTTACGAGAACACACTACTATTTGTCTCTATGCTGTCAATTTGCTGAAGTTGGTACAGCTGAATTCCTTTAATTCTAATACAGCTGCCTAATGAAATATAGATCACTGGAGCAACTTATACCGAACTTAGATAACGGTGTCTAGAATGAACTCCCCTTATTGTGTTCATGTGCACTATTTTGATATGCCTTTTATAGATGCATTCGACTATCTTGATATGCCTTTTAGGTGTAATCGTAAGTCTATATATTTTCTAACTTTTATAGCTGAATCACGTCATGTTTCCTTGACTCCTTTCATCTGCCCAGGTTGCTAATATCGTCACCATTAAGAACTCAGGAAATTTCTATAATTGTAAGGGATATCCAATGCGGCAGAAGTCGGAGGCTTAGCGGTCAAATTATTTAGCTGAATCACATTATGGTTCCTTGACTCCATCTTCCTAGGTTGCTAATATCTTCACCACTAAGAATTCAGTACAGTACTATGATGGTAATAGATATCCAATGCGCTAGAAGTCTGAGGCTTAGCGGTCAAACACAAGAAACGTCAAGAATCCAACGAACTGCAATGTTTGATTTCCGTGAGAGTCCACGTGATATTGTGATCAAGGTGTAAAGTTGCAATTATCAATTTCTCATATTTTATAACCTAACCCATAGAGATATTATTAACTTGGATTTTTCGGTTTATTAGCTCTCTCAAATCCATTTTTAAATTTTCCAGTCTTAATTTCTTATTCGGTCTATAAAATATATCCACTCTTGAGCCAAAGGTAACCGGTGGGAAGAATGATGCATAGTGATGATGAAGTTCACACTTTTTTAAAAAACATTTAGGACAATATATGAGAAAGCTATTTTGATGAACTTGAACATATGCAGAGGTAAAAGAATACCGAGTTGCACAGAAGAAAAAAATAGAGACGCTTTAAAAAAAAGAAAAAAAACCATGCCATTTTCGACGTCAGTTTTTTGGTCGACAAATTTGGCATGATAAACTTAAGCCCGTGCAACGCACGGGTTAAACACTAGTTCTATATTAAAAAAAAAAAAAAGACTTCAGATTAGTGCACCTAATTCGCATATTTCGAGAGGGTGTTCTGATCATAGGTTCCGGAAAATTTTCACAAAATGACAGAGTCTAGTGCATACCAACCAGAAGCTATCTCTGTACAAACAAATGTTTAAAAGCAGCAGAATATTGGAAGTTGTTTATATGCACAGTGCACCCAAATTACTTACCAATGTTTAAAAGCAACAAAATATATGAAGGTGATATGTAAAATTTAAGATAAAAAAACGTTATTAGTAGGGGAGAAATGATTTTTTAAATCCATCCCGAAATCAGCTTTCCCTTTAGTAAAAATGGTTTTCCCCCTAACAATTATCTTAAAAATCGTCAAATCCATAAATTAACTTAATTAATCATGGTAGACTCTATGTACTAATACAAGATATCGCATCCAATATGGACTAAGAGCCTCTTCAATGGAACGGATGTGAGGGAAAAAGTCTTCATCCATGTAAGATTCACATCCGTATTTCCTAAAATCATTCTCCAACCCTAACCTCTTCAATTAATATGGAGATGACATGCCATATTTTTCTATAGACATCCTCTACCTCAACCTCAACCTCTTATTTCAGAGGTTCACCAAGAGGATTTGTATTGATCTTAAACAACATTTCTATAATAAAAATAGATTTAAGTTGTTAAAAGGATTTTGAATCACAAATCAAATATAGATTAATCAAGCGCCAGTAGACTATATCTTTATAGCTCTTTCGAAAAAAATTCTTCCCCTTGTTGGATTCTCGTTCTCTCTCATTTTTGATCCAGCGCCAATAGAATATATCTCGTATCTCATGTGAATTAACCATGAACTATTTTCTGATTCTCCATCAATGATTAATAACTCAAGGTGAACTGAATCTCCATCAATGATTAATAAATTAATATAGAAAAAAAGATGCAAGAATTAGATAATATCATCACACAAGGTTGAACTCACTTTATTGGTGTTAAGGAGAATCCGATAGTATCTGGTTACCTTTTTTTTCATTCTTAACGGGTTATATAATTTGTCTAAAACCATGTTTGTAAATCTCTTATCTGTACAAGGGAATTGACTGCATCTGTATGGATTTCATATTTATGTGCTTGAGGTATAACGAGAAAAATGGGCAGAGGCAAAGGTGAAAGTATGCACTGGTGGAGAATGACCTTGGATAATGGTGGAGTAGACGGAGTTTTCCCGCAGTAGAATGATTTTTTTTTAATCGAATAAAATGTTCAAAACAAATATATGACTATGTCCAGCTAAGCAAAGAAAGTGAGAAAATGCAAATGGGCTGGAGACAGATTTTTTTTAATCCTTATATTTAGCAATAATTGTTGGAATATAGGTTGAAGGATGTCTTCCCACAATGCCACATATGAAGCAGACCACATGACCATTAGAGAAAAGCTCTAAAGTCTAAACCGAGAACAACGTACGGATATTAGGAGATCCGACATTATTATATTCACATCAAAACTAACAAATATACATAAGTATATGTTAGTGTTTTAGTTTATGCAAATAAAATCAAACCTAATTTAGAAAATTATTATGACTTAGATTTTGCAAAAATAATAATAATAAAAAACAAAAACAGTACAAAAACACTTGATGCGAGATCCCCAAAAACTTAAATTGTTTTTGTAAAAAAAAATTGTTTAGTTGGTAGAACAACGTGCATGATAACGTCATGTAATATAGAAAAAGGGGAGGAGAATACACAAAGTAAAGAGAAAAAATAAGGGAGAAATTATATTCATGTGTGTATGAAATACAAAGGTTTAGGATTCTAATTTATAGAGTTTACATACTTGGTTCCCAAATAATAGGATCCCACTAAAGTGGACATCTCCCTAATAAACTTCCATTTATAACAATTTTAATCGAATTTTAAGTTTCAAGTGCGTTCTTTCTTCGGAGTTATTTTCCCCATCCAAATCTATAAACAAAGGAAAATCTTAATATAGTTTTCCAATGCATAATCCAGATGTCTGATGATTAATGGTGATAGTCATAGAAAAAAATTAATTGTATGATGAAGTTGGTTTGCTTTTTACAATAAGTTGGGAAAATTAAATTGGGTAAGCTCGATTGTAATTGGGTATGGAATAAGACAAAAGAACAAATAGTAAAAGAAGAGATTTTATCAAAAACCGTGTGATATGTGAAGAAAGGTAGACTCCAGCGAGATTGTTAACGCTGCAAATACAAGGGTATTAAAGGAATAAACATTTTATAATTACAATTTGTTTATCATATCGAAAATTTTGTAAACCCAATGGAAAAGTTGTCAAATCAGTAGAGAGATAGACAACTCATTAATGCTTATCAGGTATGTGGGAACTGTGATTTGTTGTATTGAATTCAGTTAAAGTTCTTTACAAGAAGATGAGTACTTTATATACTAGTACTATCTGAAGAAAGATAAAACTACAGGCTTTCATGAGTTGTAAAGTAAAGACAGTTGTGCAGCTGAGCTGTAACATATGACACATGTTAATAAACTACTGGCTAGGATAGAGTGACATGTCATAAGCATGTATATGTTCTAACATGCCCCCTCAAACTGAGCATGTTGAAAGTGCAGAAGTTTGTGTTGTAGTCTGCAGAAGAGTGACTTGGACAGGCCCTTTGTAAAAATGTCTGCAATGTTCTGTAAGGAGGGAACATACTTGACTGTGAGAAATCCAATCATGACTAAACTTCTGAGGGAGTGATAATCAAGTTCAACATGTTTTGTTCTGGCATGATAAACAGGATTTGATGCAAGACATCCAGCTCCCATATTATCACAGAGCATAGTGATAGGATGGCCAATACAAACTCCCAATTCATCTAGAATATAAGAAATCTATCTTACTTCAGAAGCAACTACAAATAATGCCTTATATATATTTATCTTCAGTAGAATAATGAGATTGAGTAGGTTGTTTCTTTAAAGACCATGCTACAAGATTATCTCCCAAGTATATATAATAACCAGTGGTGGACTTTCTAGAATCTGAACAACCAGCCCAGTCACTATCTGTAAAAGCTGTTATCTTAGAACAATCACCTCTACCAAGAGTAATTCCACTACCTGAAGAGACTTTCACATATCTTAATATTCTTTTGGCAAGTTGCATATGAAGATCAATAGGTTGGTGCATAAATTGAGCAACATAATTGACTGCAAAACTGACATCAGGTCTGGTGAGAGTAAGATATTTTAGGCCACCTACTAATCTTCTATAAGAGGCAGCATCTTCCAATAGAGTAACATCATACAAAGAAGCTATTCTCCCTTGAGCTACTGGAGTTTTGCAAGGTTTGCACTCCATCATATCAAACTTCTTCAATAACTCCAGTGAGTACTTATTTTGTGTCAGAAGTAATGTATTTGAAGAAGAATCAAGTGTAGTTTCTAAGCCTAAGAAGTAACCCAAAGGACCTAAGTTTTTCATAGCAAACTCAGTCTTTAATGATTATATGATTGTTGTCAAAGCTGATTCAGAACTTCCCACCAAAATAATGTCATCTACATAAACCAGTAATATCATCTTCACTGCATTCTTACTATAATAAAACATGGACATATCACATGTTGATTGATGGAAACCAGAAGAAAGTAAGAAGGTACTGAATCTCTCAAACCATGCTCTAGGTGCCTGTTTGAGACCATATAATGACTTCTTTAATTGACAAACTTTGTTAGGAAATTCTAAAGAAACAAAACCAGGAGGTTGCTCCATGTATACATCCTCAGAAAAATAACCATGCAAAAAAGCATTAGAAACATCAAGTTGTCTCATTACCCAATGATTTGTTAAAGCTAAACTAAGAACACATCTGATTGTAGTTGCCTTAACTACAAGACTGAATGTTTCCTCATAATCTACACCATCAACTTGGTGAAAACCCTTTGCCAAAAGTCTATATTTACGTCTTTCTAAAGTACCATCAGCCTTCGATTTTGTCTTATAGACTCATTTACATCCTAATACATTCATACCAGGAACATAGTCCACTAATTCCGAAGTATCATTCTCATACAAAGCTTCATATTCAGATTGCATAGGAGGAATCTACTGGGGAAGTTTAATAGCTTGTTGAAAGGTTTTAAGATCAGGTACAGTTTCTAAAATGTCAGAGTAAGCTATAGGAAGTGGATGTTTAATGTGTGCAGTGGCCAAAAAGTCGGGACCAATGAATTTCTGCTTGAAAATCCCTGACTTGGATATAGTATGAGTATAAGTAGATGTAGGAGGTATTGGTAAAGAGGATACCTCTGAGATTGATGGCATTAATGAGGAATAAAACTCTGAAGAAGTATCACCAGCGGCTTCAGATGTACTGGCAGAAGTGAACTCTGAGAGTGATGGCATTGATGATAAAGTAGACTCTGAAGAAGTATCAACAGCAGCTTCAGATGACTGGGTTGCAATGGAATCAGATAAAGCCAACACCTTTTGATGTAGAGAAGTATATTGAGACTCAATTGCAAAAGGAAATAATAACTCATTAAAGACCACATGGGCTGTAATATAAACTCTATTTGTAGCAGGATCCAAACATCTATATCCCTTGTGAGAAAGGCTATAGCCTAAGAATATACAAGCAGCTGCCTTAGGACTTAACTTATCTTTTCTCATAGGGACAATATTAGGATAACACAAACACCCAAACACCTTGAGAAAAGCATAATCTGGCTCCTTGTTGAATAACTTCTTAAAAGGAGATATATAAGTAAGTACTTTTGTGGGAATCCTATTATGAGATAGACAGCAGTTAAGAAAGCATCAAACCAAAAATTCTTGGGCATTGAAGCTCTAAATAAGAGAGTATTACCCATTTCTGTCACTTGCCTATGTTTCCTTTTAGCAACACCATTTTGTTGATGTAAATGTGGACAAGAAGTTTTGACAAAAATTTCATTAGAATCCAAAAATTCTCTAAATTGTCCTTTTACTAATTCAAGAGAACCATCACATTCAAACTCTTTAATCTGTTAGGATTAATACCTTAGAATTAACCTTTTCACAAGACACTAGTTCTTTGGATCACGTAGAACAAAAAAAAAGAATAAGATGCACTAAACGAAACAAGAAAGGCACAAGATTTAACGTAGTTCTGCAATGTGCCTACGTCCACAAACGTCTACGATAAACTCTTATCATTCGAAAGAATTACATAGAATTAAACCCCAAGATATGAGCAGCAGATTGCTGTTCACAAACACCAAAATAATTCCCTAGAACAAAACGCTCTAAACCCTAAAATTCTCTAGTTATGAGAACTCTTCTCTAAATTGTGCTGTGTATTTTTCCTTAGGACTTGTACACCTATTTATATAAGTTGCAAACTTGAGTTCCAAGTATATGAGTTATACTAGGAAACCACAAACTTGAGTTCCAAGTATATGAGTTATACTAGGAAACCTCAAACATAACTAAATCATGAAACTCCCTAACTTAGGCAAACAAGGAAACCTCTAAAAGATTCTAGACTCTTTCTAAAACATCGACAACATAACAATTCTCCACCTTGCCGATGTTTCCACCAAACTGAGCTTGATCTTTACAAGTTAACCGTAGCCTCTAATGCCCCTAGGGCCTTAACAACGAGCAACATTGATCAAGCTGAGACACTTCTCAAACTTGATCTTCGGAACGACTTTCGTCAACATATATGATGTATTATCTTCAGTATCAACCTTCAAAAGTTGTACTAATCCGTTATCAACATTCTCAAACCTTATGATAACGAATATCAATATGCTTGGTGCGTGCATGATATATAACTTTGTTCTTAGCTAAATGAATAGAACTTTGACTATCACATTTCACAACAACACTCCGTTGTATAATCCCCAAGTATTAACGCTTCCTTAACAACCTCCATCACAACAATATACTCTGCCTCCGTAATAGACAAAGCTACAATTGATTGTAACATAGACCTCCAACTGATAGGTCCTCCACTCAATGTAAAACAATACCCCGAAGTAGAACGACACTTATCCCTATCACCCGCATAATCAGAATCAACAAATCCACAGACCTTCAAATTCTGCTCATTCTAAAACATTAAACCAATATCCAAGGTCCCTTGAAGATATCTCAAAATTCCCTTCAGTGCATACCAATGTGCTCTCCCAGGATTAGCCATATAACGACTAACTAAACCAACTGCTTGTGAAATATCCGGACGAGTACAAACCATAGCATACTTCAAAGAACCTACCGCATTGGCATGGGGAACCTTTGACATAAACTCCTTCTCCTCAGTTGTAGTAGGACACAACTGTTTTGATAACTTAACTGTAGGCGGTATTGGAACACTAATAGCTTTGGAGTTATGCATTCCAAAGCAACAAAGAACCTTTTCAAGATAGGATTTTTGAGTAAGACATAACTTCCACTTAGATCTATATCGAGTAATCTCCATACCCAAACTCTTCTTAGCCGGACCCAAATCCTTCATCTCAAACTCTAAACTCAATTGTTTCTTTAAAACATTAATTTCTGACTTGCTCTTGGAAGCTATGAGCATGTCATCCACATAGAGTAAAGATAAACAAAAATTCCATTTGGAAACTTCTTAAAGTACACACACTGATCGTATTTACTACGAGTATACTTTTGCTGCAACATAAACGTATCAAACCTCTTGTACCATTGTCTTGGCGATTGCTTCAAACCATACAATGATTTCTCAAGTCGACACACATAATCTTCCTTACCAAAGAACTTCATAACCAATGGGCTGTGACATATAAATGTCTTCCTCCAAATTTCCATGCAAGAATGTTCTAATTGCTCGTGTTTTGACATCTAAAAATTGTCACAAAAAGAAAAGCAAAAGAAAATAAAACAAAGCAATTAAAAGATAAAGTAAAATTGGAATCCTTAACAATGAATCAAGTTATGTTCTTTTCTACTTGTTATTAGTCACAAATTATCACCAACCGAGGTAAAGAAAAATAAATCCCTCATTACTCCCAAAGAGTTCTTAAGAAAAGAAAGTGTGAAAGGTAAACCTATTCATCTAACAATCCTTCCAAAAATAATCGATAATGCAAAGACGTATACTTGTTTCATCAAAACCATAACGGTCATGGCATCAACACTACTAAACTATTCCCTCCATATTCTCAGTCTCAAGAACCATCTTCTCGTTGATCACTTGCTCTTCTTCATAGCAACCTTCTCCGAATCACAACATCAAATCACTTCTCCTCAAAATAATTCTTCCATTATAGCACCTCAATTGTTGTTCTGTCTTTGAACCAACAACGACAAGATTCTTTAGATTCAACTCTCCTTTTAATCTATGGCAACAACTAATGTCATCAATCTTAACCCTAATCCAAATCCACTAACCCCTTCTTTTGACAACTGACTCACTCCACATCATCTCGCTACTTCAAATTCTAATTCCATCACCCATTTCTCTAGATCGACTCAACCCATCTTCAACCTTAATTTCAACTCAAAC
The DNA here is from genome assembly GCA_023531295.1 of Papaver armeniacum. NCBI lineage: Eukaryota > Viridiplantae > Streptophyta > Magnoliopsida > Ranunculales > Papaveraceae > Papaver > Papaver armeniacum. The sequence goes on along the minus strand of JAJJWW010006058.1, from coordinate 146,812 downwards.
AACAGAACTCAATCAACAATAATATCTTGTTCTTCTTCCTCGAGAAGAATTGAAAAACCCATTCTCTTCTCATGTGTAAATAGTTAAAATGCATTCTCAAGCACAAATTTCGAATCACACCCAACCTTCTGCCTTTAATCGGCAAAACCCACGGGTAATTTTCCGTGAGATTCTCGATTCACTGCAACATCAAACTTCTTCACAGATCTAATCTCGATCTATTTCTCTCTCCATCCTCCTTTCTCCTCTCGCTTTAAGCCTGGATTTGGTCTCCTTTCTTCGAAAATCGAACCCACATGAGTTTGAGTGATGGTGAATGGGAGAAATGAGAGACATACCTTCTCAATTTTAGGGTTGTCGTAATTTAGGTAGGACAGATTATAACACCCCCACTCAATAGGAACCAAACTTTTCATTGGTGCTTTTAACACTTCGGATCGCCCTTATCCTTGACTCAACCCGCTTTAGTACTCTCCAAATTGGGTTGCCCCTTAACCTCAACTGGGCTCCATATATCAATCGCCTGTAAAATGACCTTTTTGCCCTTTTTTGCTCAAATTGAGTGATTTCTTCTTCTTTTCCTCCGTCAAAAGTAGCTACAAAACTCAAAACAAGCGAAATACATAATTTATAAGAAAATAGCTCATAATTAGATAATAGAAATAGGATGTATTTGACTTTGCTAGTCCTATAAATCAAACTAAAAACTCACAACTTCAAAGCGTTCCAAGCGTCCTAAGCATCCAAAGAGTTATGAAGACATAGAGTTTCTTCACTAAAAGAACATATTCCTCATTCTCAAATGTTGAAGAAAAACCACACCATAATGAGATAACGCTGTTTGAGAAACGATCAATAAGCATTTCGCCTCGACTTCCAATGGTTCTCACAATTAAACACGTTGAATGTGGTGGGAAGGACAACTTTTTTTAAAACCCACATCTTTTAATATTTTGAAAACCATTTTTCTCCATTTATCTCTAAGAAAGGAAATCAACCATTTATTACTGAGGATGAGATTATTTACTCACCTTCACATCCGATCGCCAATTATGATAACACCACTCACGGCATCCAATAGAAAACGCTTCTCTCCGCTCCTCGTCTTTATCTTCTGTCTTCTAAGCCAACTATTGATGATAAACTCTAATTTCACAAATCCTTGACAATTTTAACTTTTTACTTAAAAATCTTGTCGCTTGAAACTTCCTTTATAGATTTTCCTTTCCCACGCTTATTAACAAACAAATATTTCTCTCTTTTTTTTTTTTTTTTTTTTTTTTTTTTGAAACAAGAGAAATAAAATACAAAAAAAAAACCATGGTCGTGGGATAAGTATTTCACCAATTCTTCCTTGTATCGCCTTGAAATCATAAACTTCAAAAATTCTCACCTTTTAATTTTCTTCGCTATTCATGTTGCTTTACTTGTATTTGAAATTTGCTCTTTTCCTCGTCTGCTTCTTAAACCTTCGAACTTTTTCCAACTTTCCTTGTAGATTTTGATGTCGCTCCTTGTTGATGATGAGAGTGTTTTGGATCCGTTGTTGTCGACCTAACTGATTGACAAAATTAGCACTCAAGAGATCAAAGAGTAGTGCTTCTATTGGTGGGAGGTTGGGTCACTCGCTCACCTTAATTTACTGACAAATATGAATACCTCCACTAATGATTGATCAACAACTCTAATAATGCATTTCTCCTACCCAAATTCGCATCACCGCATGATTAAATCCATTATTTAACACTCTAACAAACAAGAAATAATGTAGTTCTCTCAACATTTCCAAGTTCAATTATGTAACAAAATCTTTATGTAACATACCTAGAAATATGCTAGTGACTCTAAAATCTCTAAAAGTTGGAGTTTCTAAGTAAAACTTTTTTTTTTTTTTTAAATTTTTAAAATTTTTTTAAATTCTTTTTTTTTTTTAAAATACATGTTAAAATTTCCCACACTTAAACCTTACATTGTCCTCAATGTAATTGAATCCTCCTAGTAAAGTTAAGGTGGGAAATTTTAACATGATAAGGAACAAGAAAAAGAAATAACAAAAAGCAAAAAGATAAGAAATACAAACCATGGTTGCCTCCATTAAGCTTTGTTTTAAAGTCGACGGCCCGACTTAGCTCTTTTGCAAGATTCATTCCCCATATACTAACAATCAAATTTGGGGTCCACCCATAATACACTGCTTTTGCAAACAATAACTCCATACAAATGTTAGCACAAGAAAATAATAGTGAAATTATCGCTAGAAATTTCACACTTATTCTCGTTGTGTATAAAGAACATAGAATTTTGGAACTTCCATGTATTCCTCTTGGCAAACCCGCATGGTGTTAGAATCAAGTGTTTCCAATGGTGGATATATAGAAACAAAATCATCCAAAATACTTTTTAAGTTCAAACCAATAAGAGGTAAAGGAGAAGAATCAATATGCAAAGGATTAGACAAACTCTTGTACAATCTCTTGTATTATAATCCTCTTCATCCTTAAAAAATTCATGAATTACTTACCTCTTGTGGTATCGTGGTCCTCTATTAAACCTTGCAACCATTCTTCGTCATTTTCTACCTTTACCAAAAGTCCACATCATAACTTAGCAAGTTCAATTGGTCTAAGTCAAACTGCACCACAAATGCTAAAAGGACTCGGATAAAATTGTGTTTAACTACCGGAGAGAAAAATTCATTATAATCCACACCTTCCCTTTGTGGATATCCCCATCTAGCCACTAACCTTGCTTTGTATCGTACACCACTAACGATACCCTTGGAATATGGAATTCCATCCTTTACCGTATATAAACCCACTTGCTCCCAATCTTCTTTCGACCCTTAGGAAACTTAACAAGTTCCCAAGTGAGATTCTTGTGAAGAGACTTCATCTCCTCATGCATGGATGTTTTCCACTCAACGGCATGAGTACTATTCATTGCCTCTCCAAAGGTAAACGGCTCATCCTCAAAAATAGATAATGCATAAGACGCATACTCATCAAAAACCATAACGGGTTGGTGGATCCTTCTGAGACGTCTCTCACGTTGAGACGTCAAGGACGAAATATTCTCAACTTGTTGTTGTGTATATTCCTCACTAGGAACCTCAAACTCAATTTCATCTTCTACAAGAGTTTCTTTTTCTTCTTCTATAGTAGATGAACTAGGAACTCTTTGCTCCACCTGCATCGAATCATCTTCAACACCGCTACTACTCTCATATTCAATTTGAGAGTCCCAACATGTGAACTTCTTTGAATCAAGCATCGCTTTCTCATTAAAGGTCACATCACGACTAATTATGAACTTATTCAATTCTGGACACCATAGACAATATCCTTTCACACCTAATGGATAACCTAAGAAAATTGCTTTCTTGGCCCTAACACCCAACTTATCTTCTTTAACATGAAAATAGGCTGGACAACCAAAGACCCTTAAATTAGAATAGTTCACGGAATTACCAGTCCATACCTCCATAGGTGACTTACACTTAATAGATATTGATGGTGACCGATTCACTAAATAGCACGCCGTATTCACTGCTTCATCCCACCAAATCTTGTCTAAACTTTCGTTTGACAACATGCACCGTGCTCTCTCAAGTAACATTCGATTCATTCTCCTCGCTACTCCATTTTGCTGTGGTGTACCCTTGGCTGTGAAGTGCCTAACGATACCTTGTTCCCCACAAAACTCCTTCAACGGGTCTTCGATGTATTCACCGCCATTATCGGAACGTATCTTCTTAACCACACGACCAAGTTATTTCTCTACCATGGTCTTCCACTTCTTAAACACCTCGGTGACTTCATTCTTATGCTTCATGGTGTAAATCCAAACTCTCCTCGAAAAGTCATCGATAAAGGTCACAAACCACCTTGCACCTCCCTTAGAAACTGTACGAGAGGGACCCCAAATTTCCGAATGGATGTAATCTAACATACCATGTGTGTGATGTACAACGGTACCAAAACTGCTCCTATATTGTTTTCCGAAGATACAATGCTCACAGAAATGAAGCTTGCAAGTCTTTTCACCTCCAAGCAAGCCTTTACTACTCAACACGGACATACCTTTCTCACTCATATGCCCAAGACGCATATGCCATAGACGTGTTGACTCCACCTGTTTCTCATCTATTGATTAAGAAACCATAGCTCCACCACAAATTATATCTCCTTGTAGAAAACATAAATTACCATGCCTTTCACCGGTCATCTTCAAACTACCATTGTAGAATACCTTCAAGAATATATATTCAAAGAACATACTTGTATCCAAGTGATTCAAGTACTCCTAATGAAATCAAACTCTTCCTCAAATCTGGAACATGTCTAACCTCTGAAAGTGTTATGATAACACCATGCGAACGAACCTGTACCGTACCAACTCCAACTATTTTGCAGGCATTAGAATTTCCCATCATAACAGTACCACCATTCACTTCTCTGTAAGTAGTGAAACAATCATTTGAAGGACACATATGATACGAAGCACCGGAATCAAGCATCCAACCATCATTGAGATAACTCTTTTATGTAACGGTTAACACTTCCTCGTCAAAACCACACATCGGGAATTCTAAAACTTCACTTCCTTCAGCAACCGAAGCAACAATATTCTTCAAATCTGATTTCTCACGTTTCTCATCTCTTGCTTTAAGCTTGAGACAATCAGCCCTAATATGACCAGTTTTTCGGCAATAATAACACTTAATATCGCTCTTCTTGGAACGATTCTTTGAGTTTGATTTCTTATTACCATTTTTTCCTCTATCAACAAACAAGCCCTCGACTTATGCTTCATCGCTGAACTCTTACTTCCTTAACGCCTTAGCTTGTAAAGCAGAGACCACATCATCGAAAACCAACTTATCTTCATCTTCGTCGTCTTCATCGGTTTTCCCACTCAGCAAATAGTCAACGAAAGCATCACACGATGGAGGAAAAGAACATAACAATATCATGGATTTGTCCGTATCAAAGATAGTGACATTGATATTAGACAAATCTGAATAGATCTTATTAAACTCATTAATATGATCCATCATAGACTTACCTGGAGACATCCTAAAGGCATGGAGTCTACACTTCAAGTAAAGTTCAGAAGTCAAATCCTTTTGTAAGTAGAGCTTCTCTAACTTCTCCCACAATACCTTTGCAGAGGTTTCACTCGAAAAGTTATGAGTGACATCCCTTGACAAACATAAACGAATAGTTGAACACGCCTCCAAATCAAGGTCAGCCCACTTCTCATCAGTCCAATCCTTTGGCAACGTTGCTGGCTTCTCCTTGATTGCTTTGATTTATTTCATACTAACAAGAATATCTTTTACATCAGTTTGCCATGATGTGAAATTATTCTTCCCATTGAATTTGATAATATCAAATCCATGCACCTTCGAAAATCCACTTGATGTAGAACCAGACATCTTCACTTCTAACTATGATCCTATCCACCTTCACCGCACCACTTGTTAGGATTAATACCTTAGAATTAACATCTTCACAAGACACTAGTTCGTTGGATCACGTAGAACTAAAGAAAACAGAATAAGATGCACTAAACGAAATAAGAAAGACACAAGATTTAACATGGTTCGGCAATGTGCCTACGTCCACAAACGGCTACGATCAACTCTTATTATTAGAACGAATTACATAGAATTAAACCCCAAGCTATGAGCAGCAGATTGTTGTACACAAACACCAAAATAAACAAAACGCTCTAAACCATAAAATTCTCTAGTTATGAGAACTCTTCTCTAAATTGTGCCGTGTATTTTTCCTTAGGACTTGTACACCTATTTATATAGGTTACAAACTTGAGTTCCAAGTATACGAGTTATACTAGGAAACCACAAACTTAAGTTCCAAGTATATGAGTGATACTAGGAAACCTCAAACATAACTAAATCAGGAAACTCCGTAACTTAGGCAAACAAGGATACCTCTAAAAGATTCTAGACTATTCTAGACTCTTTCTAAAACTTCGACAACATAACATAATCTTGTTGCTCTAAAGATTTTCCATTGATTGTTTGAACAATTTGAAACAAGATAATGCATCAGTTCTATTCTTCATTGGAAAAATCCAATTGAACTTAGTATGATCATCTACAAACAAAATATTGTACTTATAGCCTAAATGAGATAGGACTGGAGAATCTCCCCACACATCACAGTGCACTAATGCCAAAGGCTGACTAGCAATAGAATCTGAACTAGAAAAAGGAAAACAAATGCTTTTTCCTAATTGACAAGCAGAACAAACAGACTCTACTTCTTTTGTGGACATTTTAATAGATGATGTAGATGCAAGCTTCTTAACAATCTTCAATGCAGGATGTCCTAACCTTTGATGCCATAAAGTTGATGATGCCAAAATAGAAGAAAAAGCCAACTTATTTGCTGAAGTGATGAAAGACTGCTGAGCTGACAGCAGTGGATACAAATTGTTCTACATTAAGCCTCTGGCAAGAACTTGCTTATTGAGAATACTCTTGATTTCAAACTCCCATGGAAAGAATTCAAAGGAATATTTATTGTCACTTGTAAATTTAGCAATGGATAATAAGTTGTGTTTAATGCTAGGAACAAACAAAACATTATGGAGTTTAAGATTTGTAGAACTAGCAACAGGTTTCACAGTAGAGGATCCTGTTAAATTAATTGGCAGAAGCTTACCATCTCCAATCATAACCTGTTCATATCCATCAAAAGTTTTTGGAGCGGGAAGAACAGCTGAATCATTAGTCATATGACTAGTTGCACCAGAGTCTAGAATCTAAATAGGACCAGCTTCATTTGCAGTCCATTGACCACCAGGAATGGATTGCTCAGTCATAGTATTAGGTGTAGTTGTAGTCCATGGATTGAAAGAAGGAGTTGTAACTTGCATTCCAGCAAAGGCTTTTTGCATAGATGAAGTAGTAAAATTCTTGGAAGAAGCATAGCAAAATCGACACCGACTTGCAAAGTGGCCTAGCTTGTTACAAATATGACATGTAATCTCAGAGTAATCAATAAATTGTTTCTATTGGGGATTAAATTATGTCTTCTTGAAAGAATGACTAGCACTAGATGTTGAAGGTGAGGAACCACATTTGGGCATAGGACTTGGATTTGAAGTAGAAGTAAAGGATCGAGAATAAGATCCAGTTTGATGTTGTGAATTATGAATTTTTTTAACAAAGAAGGCTGAATTTGAAGGATCAACAGATATAGTGGAAAAAGGTTCTTGATCCTGATCTTTAAGCCATTGCTCGTGATTAATCAATCTAGATCGGAGCTCACAAAAGCTTAAAGGTGTCTCCATATTCTGAATCGTAATAAAAAAATGAGAGTATTCTTTTCCAAGACCAGATAGAGTATATATTACCAAATCTTCATCAGGCACCGATTCACCAATTTCAGCTAAAGAATCAGCAATTGTCTTGATTTGATGAAGAAACTCAAAGATTGAAGAGTTACCTCTACGAATTGAATGTAACTGAGACTTTAGCTGGGATTTTTGAGCAAATAACTGTTGCGTAAAGATCTTGGACAAATGATTCCATTTATCTTGAGCAGTAGCTTTACCTAGCAATTCTGAAGCAAGAGATGGTAATATTGTGGCATTAATACAAGAACCAACAAAATGACCCATCATCCTCCAATCCATGTACAAAGGATTGAGAATCTGTGTGTTGTTTTGATAAAGAAATTGATGTTGAATTGAACCATCCACAAAACCATAAAGATTCGCACCAATGAACACTGAAGAGAGCTGATCTTTCCATACCAAGAAATTAGATTCATCAAGTTTTACAGAAACAAAGTTTGAGATATTCTGAAAACGGAATTGAGTAACTCGAAATGGATTTTGTGGTGGTGGTGGTGGTGGTGGTGTTGATGTTTGTGGATCTGGACAATTTTGATTTTGACTTGTGTTATTCATGGTGTTGGTGTTGTGATTCAACGGAGGAGCAGTGAAGGAATTAGAATTGTTGGTGGTTCTAGGCATAATAGCTCAAGAACAGGGTTGTGAAGGATCGGTTGTAGCAGATTTTGTTGTTGGAAGTCGAAATTCCACTCTTGGTATCTGATACCATGTGGGCACTGTGATTTGTTGTATTGAATTCAGTTAAAGTTCTTTACAAGAAGATGAGTACTTTATATACTAGTACTATCTGAAGAAAGATAAAACTACAGGCTGTCATGAGCTGTAAAGTAAAGACAATTGTGCAGCTGAGCTATAACAGATGACACATGTTAATAAACTACTGGCTAGGATAGAGTGACATGTCATAAGCATTTATATGTTCTAACAAGGTATATAAGATAAGAGAACCCATAAAGCATGCTTCCTATTAATTAATATATTCCCTTATATTGATCAAAAAAATGAGCATGCTTCCTTATAAAGTGGATTTTTAAGATTACGCTTTAATGTCATGGATAATCTCCGTAATTAATATATTCCCTTATACTCATCGAAAATAAAAAACTCTTTTTAAGATTACATTTAATTTCATGGATGCGCAAAATAATAAAATCTATTTTAAGATCACGTTTTAATGCCATGGGATGGCCATGAAACCTATAAATTAGTCTTCCAAAGAGGATTCTCTACATCGAAATTTCAAGAGCAACAAAGAGAGAGATACATAATATACAGCGAGCTAATACCAGATTTTTAAGCAGTAAGGCGAGAAAAATGGAGGGAAAATATATGAAGATGGCTTTCGTTATGGTGATGTTTCTGTTGGGAATGTGTACAGAGTTGAGCTCAGCAAAATATGGATGTTATCAAGAATGTTTTGCCAAATGTGCTGCTGAAAAAGGGAAGTTAGCGAGGGATGTGTGCCCACGTATTTGTTACAAAGAATGTGGTAATAGTAATACAGTAACCTCTGCTCGTGACTACTGCAAGATTGGTTGTGCCGTCTCAACCTGCCTCAACGGAAACACTTTCAAAGGTCTTCGTGGAACTGAAGTAGAAAAGTGTATGAACTCGTTTACTTACTTGAAAAATGTAATGCGTAGAAAATAAAATCTCTTGGTACTTGTTTGGTATCTTATTAATGAATAAATTACATGGATTATGATCTGGTTATTCCTAATCTACATTGTTAATGCACATTCGCATAATCGCATTGAACCGACTATTTTGCTCAGGGGCGTATCCACATGCAGGTACACTTAGGCACGTGCCCATGCTGAACTTCCAGAAAAATATCCATCATACTATTATTTCGCACAAAATTTCCTAAAGAAAAGGCAAGAAAATAACATGTTTGTTATTAGGAATCTGTTTACATTTTCTACCATTAAAAACTTCAAATTAAATTTATTTTCTTCCTTATCTTGGTAACAGAATAATCAATCATCAGAAATTAATGCCTATAATATCTTTTGCTACAAAATAGGCAAAAACTAAAACTTTCTTTAGTTATGGGTCATCAGTTTAAACCAATTCATTAGGCCTCTACAAATTAAGTTGTGCAAAATTGTTCCTTTTTTTAAAAAAAATTCTTAAGGAAAGTTTGAATGTATACTTCTTAAGAAAAGTTTGAATGCATATATGAACAGATGAACATTGAAGGTGAGACAACATCAACACCAGGTAATTCGCCGAGAATCAGTGAGTCATTGACAACACAAAGAAATTCATGAAACAATTATCAAGATAAAGAATTACACGGTTTCCCATCCCAAACACTTTTCATATCGTAAGTGGAATACTTTCTTTATATAAATCAATAAAAAATTTTATTAATAAATATAAAATAGGTTTCTTGGCAGGGACAAACTGGAAGCTATTTTGAATGAGTATTTTCTAGCATGAAAATTTTGAGGACTCGATTATGCAACCGGTGAATAATATTTCGTTTTGTTACACTGAGAAAGATGTCTTTGATGCTATAGACAATGAAGTTATCATAAAGTACGAAAATTACTAGGGGACAAGTATGAAATATGTATTAACTCAGAGGTTATTAATAAAATAAAATAAAAATTCTGTGAAGTGCCTCTACCAACATAAAATCATGGATCCGTCACTGCTTTTGCTTAATATGTTCTTTTGCTCTAATTCATAGGAAGTCATTTTTTCTATCAAAGTCATGCCTTGGACGAAACTCGACTCTCACATTTATTGCAAATATATATTCATTTCAGTCTACAATCACTTGAAAACAGAAATTTAAGAGGTGGGTTTGATTTAAAGAGCTAAGATTTTGCAGCAAGAGAGCTTATTGAATCAATCATAATGGTGGATTTTGAAGGTTATTGTCGCAAACTCAAATCATGTGAAAGCTTATCGTGATTTTGATTCTATTGTTGATAGTTTACATTTAGGTTAGTTAATTGGTACGATTGATGTAAAAATCTGAAAACAAATTGGTGGAAAATTGGTTGATTTCATCTCCCCCTCTTTAAGGAAGGCAAGCTTAATTGAAATCCTTACTCCTTTTTTGGTTCACCAAACGGAAAATGGTTCACCAAACGGTTTAGGGACTAATATGTTAACAAAATAGGGACTGTTTAGTTAAGGAATATAAATAAGGATAGAAATGCTTAACATAATAGGGACTTAAAAATAATAATATATAAAATCATTTATTTATAGAAACCCTATTTTTATAAAAATAAAGATAAATATTTTAAAACTTTGTATCTTCTAAATTGTACGTCGGATTTCCGTGAAATTTATATATTTTGAAAGCTCTTTCAATCACCTACGCAACGAGTATAAACAACCATATCAAATTTTTATTTTTAATATATTTATAGTTCTCCGAAAAGATAGCTATAATTTAAAGGTAAATTGAAAGAGTTTATGTACTTTTTATATATTGCATATATAATGCTCAAATACTTCACTTGATATAATATAAAATTATTAATCTATAGATTTTAGTTTCGATACGAAAGATTACCTCCGTTTCATTAAAAGTGATACTTTAATTTTTTTCCCTTTCCATTTTTGCCTAATATTAGGCTAAATTAAAATGTAAAATGAAGGTACCACATTTCAGAAATAGAATGAACAATTAATGTTGCCGACGTGCATCGCACGTGCTCACTACTTGTTAAGAGTAAAGACAGTTGGGAAACTGAAATGTAGAGACATAGATTCTCCTAAAAGCCATACATCTGAAAGTACTGGAACGGAAGAATATAGCTTAGACCCTTTAAAATTTGGTAATTCACTAATATAGTTAGATTTTGAAGTTGATGTTCAACAAGGAAAACCCTTCTCGTTGTTTTTGTGATTTCTGGGGTTTGAGATTGAGTTAGGATTAACCTCTGTTGTGATACTTTGCTCAAGTCATGTTTGTTAAAAATCTTCAAAGAAATGGATTTGGATAAAGATTCAAATCAAAATGTTTAGTTTGAGAGGATTATTAGTTGATTGATTAATAGTTGGGAAATGTAGACACTACAAAATGTAAACAATCTGGGGAATACTAACTTCGAACTGAAGCTCCAAAACCCCTAGTTTTTTCCTTTGATATTTTATGATTTGATATTAGTTTTTGTAGCTTCAGTTGTTTCAATAATGAAATTTATGAATATAATTGTATAATTGTTGTATTTCATTTACTTTATGATTCACCTAACGGGGAAGCTGGAAGTATGCTCAAACGTACTATTAGGATGGGTCAATTGTTGGTATATAATGTGATTCTGCTGTTGTACGTTTGCGCTTTTGTCAACGGTGTTGTGTCTCTTGACCAAGAAAATATGTGAGTGTTTGTTTTTTTCTTTAAAAGTTCTATGCACTTTACAGTTCTTGTTCTGCTCATACAGAGGCGATGCAAGATATATTAGAACTTAGATTTAAGACATTGTCGGAGCAAAAAGTGGTACCCTCATCTATATATGCTAATTATATATTTTCTTTTGGCACGAGCTTATGGTATCCAGATCCTGTTCGCACTTCACATTGACGGAGCAAAAAGCGGTATCCAGATCCTGTTCGCACTTCACATGGCACGAGCTTATGGAAAGGTATTATGACTGCTCTCCCTCTTGTAACCGTGAATTCTCATATTACTGTGAATAATGGAGAAAATACTAGTTTCTGGAAGGAAAACTTGTGCACAACAATTCCATTACGTGATAAATTTCCAAGAATATGGAAACTTTCTACCTCTAAGAATGCAACTATAAGCGAGGTTATCTAGGGGACATCCTCAAACTCAGCTTGGAATTTGGGTCTCAAAAGGAACTTGAAATCCGAAGAAATTGCAGAGGTTGTGAAATTGGTTCATGATATTGGCAATGCAGAAATAATATCCAATATTCCGGATCGCAGAGTTTGGCTTCACTCGGCTACATGTGAGTTCTCCACTAAATCGTGCTACTATGTTCAAATTAAGGAGACATACCAAGAAGAAATTCACTTCACAAACCCCCATATTTTGTGGAATGATATAATCCCTACAAAAGTATCCTTCTTCATTTGGGCTACACTATGGAATCCTTCACCTACTATGGATGTATTGGTAAGAAGAACAGTGGTACCACCAACAACGGATATTAGATGTAAGCTGTGCCTCATGGAGGAGGAAACTAACAGCCACATTTTACTTCATTGTTCCTTTGTTTATGAGGTGTGGAGCTACTTTCTAAAATACACAGGAATGAATACAACAATGCCTTTCACGACAGGGATGTGCCTTGATGGGTGGACAAGACAGTGGCCTAATGTCAGGCACAACTTTATTTGGAATTGCCTTCCGCATACTATCTGGTGGGATGTCTGGTTGGAGAGGAATAGACGATTCTTCCATAATAAAAGCCAAAATGAAGATGACACAATTATTGTGGTCAAAGCTCTCTTGTATCAGTGGGGACTTCCATCCAAAGTGTTCACTGGATTATACTTTGAAGATCTGGTGGCTAGGTGGGAGGAAAAGCTTTATCCGAAGTGATTGGGATGGCATTAAGCTGGTCTACGTATTCTTTGTGCGCATGAGATCTCCTAAGATGATGTTTGCTAGTTTAAACTGTTTTGTTTATCTTAATTTTTTTCCATGTTATTCTCTGTAATATATATGCCTCCTCGGCATCCAGTTATCAATTTTAATCCCCTCTTTTCAAAAAAAATAATATTTCTTTTGGTGGTGGAACACATTTCCACGACGGTATGACATGTTTGTCGCTTTAGAAGAATAGATTACACATTTATAGGTGTTGATGGTGGTATTTAGACAAAGGGTAAAATCGTAAAACCCCGAATAACCTAATGTCACCGGCGACACATTTATTAGAACATTCAATGCATGTAGTCAGTAATTAATAGGGGGTATTTTTTCAAATTAGGGTTACAACGAACAAAGCCCTAATTCCCCTCCGTGCCAATGGCAAACCATGCCAGCCACACCTAGCCCAAGCTAGCCGCGCCATGCCAAACGCACTCCGACTTGGCCCTAGCTATGCTAGTCACACCAAACGCGCCAAAGCATGCCAACCATGCTAGCCTCACCTCTGTGCCAATGGCAAATCATGCCAGCCACACCTAGCCCAAGCTAGCCGCGCCATGCCAAACGCACTCTGCCTTGGCCCTAGCTATGCTAGTCACACCAAACATGCCAAAGCATGCCAACCATGCTAGCCGCATCTCCGTGCCAATGGCAAATCATGCCATCCACACCTAGCCCAAGACAAACGCGCCATGCCAAACGCACTCTGCCTTGGCCCTAGCTATGCTAATCACACCAAACACGCCAAAGCATCCCAACCATGCTAGCCACACCTCCGTGCCAATGGCAAATCATGCCAGCCACACCTAACCCAAGCTAGTCGCGCCATGCCAAACGCACTCTACCTTGGCCCTAGCTATGCTAGTCACACCAAACACGCCAAAGCATGCCAACCATGCTAGCCGCACCTCCGTGCCAATGGCAAATCATGCCAGCCACACCTAGCCCAAGCTAGCCGCGCCATGCCAAACGCACTATGCCTTGGACCTAGCTATGCTAGTCACACCAAACGCGCCAAAGCATGCCAACCATGCTAGCCGCACCTCCGTGCCAATGGAAAATCATGCCAGCCACACCTAGCCCAAGCTAGCCGCGCCATGCGAAACGCACTCGCCTTGGCCCTAGCTATGCTAATCACACCAAATGCGCCAAAGCATGCCAACCATGCTAGCCGCACCTCCGTGCCAATGGCAAATCATGCCTGCCACACCTAGCCCAAGCTAGCCGCGCCATGCCAAACGCACTCTACCTTGGCCCTAGCTATGTTAATCACACCAAACGCGCCAAAGCATGCCAACCATGCTAGCCGCACCTCCGTGCCAATGGAAAATCATGCCAGCCACACCTAACCCAAGCTAGTCGCGCCGTGCCGAACGCACTCTTCCTTGGCCCTAGCCACGCTGGTCGCACCATGCCAAGCCAAACACCCTTACCTTGGCCCTAGCCGCGCCAATCCAAACACCCTTACCTTGGCCCTAGCCGCGCCAAGCCAAACACCCTTACCTTGGCCCTAGCCGCGCCAAGCCAAACACCCTTACCTTGGCCCTAGCCGCGCCATGCCAAAGTAGCGCCCGCGCCTAGGCTTGCAAACCGTGCAACCTAGGCCAAATTGCCCACGCATGCCATTGGCACATGCCAACACGCATCGCTGGTAGCTTTTCTTACCAGGCCGTGGCCCTAATGACCGAGCATGCCATTGGCACATGCCAACACGCAACGCTTGTAGCTTTTCTTACCAGGCCGTGGCCCTAATGGCCAAGCATGCCATTGGAACATGCCAACACGCATCGCTGGTAGCTTTTCTTACCAGGCCGTGGCCCTAATGGCCGAGCATGCCATTGGCACATGCCAACACGCTCGCTGGTAGCTTTTTCTTACCAAGTCGTGTCCCTAATGGCCGAGCATGCCACTGGCACATGCCAACACGCATCGCTGGTAGCTTTTCTTACTAGGACGTGTCCCTAATGGCCGAGCATGCCATTGGCACATGCCAACATGCATCGCTGGTAGCTTTTCTTACCATGACGTAGCCCTAATAGCTATGCGTGCCATTGACACATGCCAAACACGCACGCTGGTAGCCTAACTTGCAAGCCGTGAAACCTAGGCCAACTTGGCCGTACGTGCCATTGACATATGCCAAAACCCATGCTGGTAGCCTAACTTGCAAACCGTGCAACCTACCTCCAAGGCATTACGCACATGCCACACACGCCACTAGCATCTCTGGCATTGCCACTTACACTCAACGTACAACCTACCACCAAGGCATTCCGCACATGCCATTGGCACATGCCACACACGCCACTAGCAGCTCTGGCATTGCCACTTGCACTCAAGGTGCAACCCGCAACAAAGGCATTCCACACATGCCATTGGCACATGCCACACGCGCCACTAGCAGCGCCACTTGCACTCAAGGTGCAGCCAACACTCGAGACATCAACACAAACCGGGGATGCTTTCCATGGTCTTGGTTTGGTGGTCACAAAGATGCAGCGTACACTACGCTCACATTAAGAAAGCATGAATAGGAATAAAACATTCAAATAAATGATGAAATAATGGTGAAAATGTTTTCACCCATAAACACCATGCGGTTACCACCTCCTCCCATTATTTCACCCTTTACTCTCTTCCTTCATGAGGCCAGGGTACGTTTCAATCTCGACTTGTATAAATAGGTCTTACATATTTCCACCAGACAACAAGTCTCGGTCAGGACAAAAACACAACACTCTCAGAAAAGGCAACTTCGCAAGCTCTTAAAAAAAGCTTTCATCTCTTGCAAGCTTCCGAAGCTTTCACTTTCTGATACAAGTCGAGACACTACTCTCCCAGAATTATTCTGGTCTCAACACCTTTCTTTGCTTCCCTCCCAAAATCAACCCTTCTCCTCCACTTTGTGACCGAAGCAAGTCTGGAACGGCCATTTTTTTGGTTTAGGCCGGACTTGTACAGATTGATCTCTCTAATCTATAAAGTGCTCACGTGCAGCACATTTGTTTAGGGTCTAAACCAGTTTCTCACTCACCTACCGAATTTACCGAAATCGGCGGAAACAATTTTTACTCATAAACAATTGGCGACCACAATGGGAGGATTGATCTATCGGCTACAATGTCGATCAAGATCTCGTTATTCGACCCAGATATCAAGATGGTAGAGGAAGGCGACTCAATCCGACTCAACTACCAGACAACCCGGTTACCAGTCGTAAAGACTACACAAGAAAACTGGGGACTCGCTGAAGATGCTACCAGCGATTGGGGACTTGCTGGCAACGATACTAGCAAAGCCGCTTTTTACATGGTGAGGGGCATGTTCGCAAAAAAAAAAAAACCCTATGATGTGAGTAAATTTACACTGGGCAAGATAAACGATCTGTTTTAGGTTCTTAGTAAAACCGTCATACTATTGCGTCTTGTGCCGATTGCTAGCACACACTTTCATAAAAGTAATATTCCTTTAACAAAACATAATCAGAGTTATATTATCAAAACCATTCATCCCAAAAATAATCTAATATCCTCAAAAGCTACCAGCTGTCTATCAAAACCGGTCGAACTTTGAACCAGACATCTAGTATGTTTTTCAAAAAAAGAGAAGAAGAACCTAAATGAAAGTTTAACAGAAAACATTCAAGGAAAATCATCCAAGAAGAGGTCAGCTCTTCTTGGAGATAGTCAACTTTGCATCTTCAAGAGCCGCTCTCTTCATGTCAACATCTTGGAAAGCTTTTCGAAATCTGACTCCTGTCGAGCAATTTCCTCTGCAGAAAGGCTTTCGACTGCTGCATCTTTCGACTTCTGGATCTCCGCAAGGCCTTCGACAAACCACGAAGCGTTGAACTCCTTTTCTACACACACGTGGCGATGGTGCTCCCAGTCGGCAATAACGTCTTCAGAAACGGTGTGGCCAGTCACCTCACGCATGTTCTCGATGGAAGATAAAGCCTCTTCCGCACGCTTAACCAGCGCAAATCGACTAGTGATCTTCTTGGTTGTGGCCATATATCCAAAATTCTCCCGGGATTCTCGTGTACAACGCCTCATACTTAGCTAGCACGCTGAAACCGCCAACCAAAGACATGACTGGATAAGGAACCAAGTACGGGGATTGAAAATGATGCCTGCAACTGCCCTCACGACTTGCAAAGGGTCTTTTTCCATGTCTACGGCAGCAACTATCAGGAAATCATCCACCGTTTGAACCACATCCGTGCCCAGCGATTGGCTAACTCCCATCTCCAAGTCACCGGCAAAGGTCACCAAAGGCAAGTTTTCGTGTGGCTCGCCCAGTAATCGTCTTCCGAACCGGATTCCTCCCGCGAACTTGAGTTAGACATTTTTCAAAAAAAAAAAAAAATAGGAGAAGAAAGAAAAAGAAGCTCGAAACTCACCCAACCACTTCCCGAAAAAGAACCAGTGCTGTCAGAAGAATCACTTTCACTTGTCGAACTTTCTTCTTCCTCTAGCTTATCACCGTTATGAGAAGGCTCGGTCTTGCCGGAATTCTTCGAAGAAATTGCCGTCTCTGACAACGTGCAAGGGCAGCGAATGCATTAACACTCACCGAAGCCACGGAAGAAACAAGACAAATGTTTTCAACGAGAAATTCACGTATTTTGAGACAAACCAACAAGGAGGCGACACATACCTGGTTATTGGAAGAACTGAAAGACACGAGCCTGCGGGATGATCTTTTGAAACCTCCCTGAACCCGCCAAAGACGATTCTTCGTTCTATGTTCCTTTGCACTGGGACTTTCCGAGTTGCCGGGCAACTCTCGCTTGAGGTCTCTCAACATTGGATACTTCTTCAAAACTGCTGGGGAAGGTTTACAACGAACATTTTCCACCACTTTATTTACAAAATCTTGGATCATAATGAACTCATCGTACAAGAACTCATTATAGCCAAAAGTCGTCGAAGTTACTCTTCCCGTTTGAAAGAAGGGAAGGCGGATACCCGGCTCAAGGGCACTGGCATTGAGTGCGGCACGCAATGAATCCTTAGGAACCACTAGCTAGTAAGCAAGAGGCACCCCTTGATCGAAACCCATGTGACGAGCAGCACGGTCGATATTGTAAGCGATTCGGAATGACCCCATGAAGAAAAACGGCATATAACCGGACATGCAGCTTTGAATAAACAAGTTTTAACCAACACTCAAGTTGTCGTCAGAGACAAAGACATGATCGGAGCGAGAAGCAAAGGTGTCAATTTGAGTCACCGACCTATGGACCGGCTCCCATAGACAGCCCCGATTTCATGCGACTTATCGAGAAGACTAACCAAGCTCATGCCAACTCTTGGATGCCTGTTCACCCATTGAAGAATTCGGGAGCCGCCCCAACTCACGGGAATCGTAGGCAACGTTTTCGGAGCGTACTTCTCAAAATGCTCCCATAACTGGAGCTTGCGGAAAAGCAACGTGCACATATAAATCCACTTTCATGAAACCATTCGAAACTTCGCATGTTCGCAACTAGGTGATCCAGATGCACATACAGGGAACCAAGGAATAGCTTGCCAATGGGAAGAACTTCACCTTTTTCTAACTTCACAGCGATCACTAGAAACTCTGGTCTTATTTCCTTCTTGCCAGAACCGTCATCAAAAATGTCTCTAGATAACCAGAGAGCCAAAAATGCTGCAACATGAAGATCAACGCTTTTTTTTAGGTTCAGTAGCGTCCAGGAAACCATTGAGATATCCACCAGCTGTAAAAGCACCTTTCATCCTATTCCCGGGACGAGAATCCTTCGACTTCGCGGTGGAGTCTTTTCGAAGCAAATCTCCCAACTTAGCGGCAAGGTCACCCCGCATCTTCTCCCCACCTTCGGACAAACCTGGATATTAAGATTCCCCTTACCGCAAGATTCAGCAAAGAGAGATCCACACTCTCCAAGGAGAAAGTTATTTCACCCATCTACATATGATCGTATGGGTGTCCGAACACCATCCTGGAGATGAAAGCAACCAAGCCCGAGATATCCTTCCTAATCTGGAGATTTCTTGAAGCTCGACAAAGCATCAATAACTGCGCTCGAGTCAAGTTGGTATTTATGTGCTCCTTACTCACCATGAACTCAACCCATCTATCAAAAGAACGCAATGGGCTTTGACACATCCCGAAATCAATGTTGGAAGAAGAATATACCCCTTTATGAAGACGAACCGTATGGTGTTCTGCAGGCGAACTGAACGTGTTTTCTTTTCATCTTCACCCCCTAGGTTAACAAAATTGGCACGAAACCTGGGTGATTCTTCCGAGAAAGGGGCGAGGGTTTGGCAAAGAATTCATCATCCGTGTTTGGTTTGTAACTATGAACATCCTTCGAAGCGAAATTTTGTTCAGGTAACATCTTGTCGGATTTCTTCATAACAATTTGGTAACAAGATATCCGCACAAAAAAAACGGAGAAAGACGAAATTATCTCTGTGACACATAACCGCACCCAACAAAAGGAAAACTGAAAAAAAAAAAAAAAAAGGGTGTATTCTCTACGGGTTCAAAATAAAGACGCTGTAAATATTTTCTTGAGTCCGAAATTCATATATGCAATATTTCCTATGGGTTCGAAGTCATATGAAGCACATATATAGTATTCTTCTTCGGGATTCATATACAGTATTCTCTACGGGTTCAAAACTGCACACGCAATATTTTCTTCAGGGTTCAAAATTATATACGCAGTTTTTTATACGGGCTCAAGTGTGTCTACATTATCCTTCTTCGGGTTCAAAATTATATACGCAGTATTTTATACGGGCTCAAGTGCGTCTGGGTATCCTTCTTCGGGTTCAAAACTATATACGCAGTATTTTCTACGGGCTCGAATGCGTCCATGGTATCCTTCTTCGGGTTCAAAATTATATATGGAGCATTTTTCTACGGGTTCGAATCATGTATGCAATATTTCCCTTGGGTGCATACATACAATATTTTCTACAAGAAGCACGCCAAGAAATCATATGCGCAATATCATCGCAAGGATTACTCTTAGGGTTTGCACCTACATGAAAAGGGAAACAAGAGAAGTACTGGGAGACATACCTGGAAGCCGGTTTTCTTTGGGACTCTGCTGCTAGTATGAAAAGATGAAAGAACAAAGTGCAAGATGAGAGAAAGAGATTTTATATATGGGCGTGAAGATTCTGAAATAAGGAAGGACTTCCTTTTACCAAAAAACGTGCGGGCCCACAAGGGCGGCCAACTTCCCAACGTCGCCCAAGTTGCACCGGTCCCACTAGTTGCACCAACTCCCCAGTACCGCCTAAGCCACACCGGTCTCACCAATTGCTCCAACTTCCCAATGACCGCCCAAATCGCGCCAGCTAGCACACTCAGCTTCCCAACCTTGCGCCGGTCCCACCAACTAGCACGCTCAGTTTCCCAACTCGCGCCAACTTCTCAATGCCGCCCAGCTTCTTGTCTCTCAATGATGTTGACTCCCCAACCGTGCCAACCTCCCGATTTGTGCAAAACTGCCAGAGGCAAGGATTCCAAATCCTATTTATAAAAGGTCAGACAAGCCTCCTCAATTTTCTTTACGATTTACTGTTGATAGTTTGTCACCATCTTATGCTTGCCTCGCAACAAAGCTCCTGTTCCGAGCTAAGCAGGGGACTTAATGTTGATGGTGGTTTTTAGACAAAGGGTAAAATCATAAAAACCCGAATAACCTAATGTCACCGGAGACACATTTATTAGAACATTCAATGCATGTAGTCAGTAATTAATAGGGGTATTTTTTCAAATTAGGGTTACAACGAACAAAACCCTAATTCCCCTCCGTGCCAATGGAAAACCATGCCAGCCACACCTAGCCCAAACTAGCCGCGCCATGCCAAACGCACTCTGCCTTGGCACTAGCTATGCTAGTCACACCAAACGCGCCAAAGCATGCCAACCATGCTAGCCGCACCTCTCGTGCCAATGGCAAATCATGTCGACCACACCTAGCCCAAGCTAGCCGCGCCATGCCAAACGCACTCTGCCTTGGCCCTAGCTATGCTAGTCACACCAAACACGCCAAAGCATGCCAACCATGCTAGCCGCACCTCCGTGCCAATGGCAAATCATGCCAGCCACACCTAGCCCAAGCTAGCCGCGCCATGCCAAACGCACTCTGCCTTGGACCAAGCTATGCTAGTCACACCAAATGCGCCAAAGCATGCCAACCATGCTAGCCGCACCTCCGTGCCAACGGAAAATCATGCCAGCCACACCTAGCCCAAGCTAGCCGCGCCATGCGAAACGCACTCTGCCTTGGCCCTAGCTATGCTAATCACACCAAATGCGCCAAAGCATGCCAACCATGCTAGCCGCACCTCCGTGCCAATGGCAAATCATGCCAGCCACACCTAGCCCAAGCTATCCGCGCCATGCCAAACGCACTCTGCCTTGGCCCTAGCTATGCTAATCACACCAAACACGCCAAAGCATCCCAACCATGCTAGCCACACCTCCGTGCCAATGGCAAATCATGCCGACCACACCTAACCCAAGCTAGCCGCGCCGAACGCACTATTCCTTGGCCCTAGCCACGCTAGTCGCACCACGCCAAGCCAAACACCCTTACCTTGGCCCTAGCCGCGCCAAGCCAAACACCCTTGTCCCTAGCCGCGCCAAGCCAAACACCCATACCTTGGTCGTAGCCGCGCCATGCCAAAGTAGCGCCTAGGCTTGCAAACCGTGCAACCTAGGCCAAATTGGCCACGCATGCCAATGGCACATGCTAACACGTATCGCTAGTAGCTTTTCTTACCAGGTTGTGGCCCTAATGACCGAGCATGCCATTGGAACATGCCAACACGCAACACTTGTAGGTTTTCTTACCGTGCCGTGGCCCTAATGGCCAAGCATGCCATTGACACATGCCAACACGCATCGCTGGTAGCTTTTCTTACTAAGTCGTGGCCCTAATGGCCGAGCATGCCATTGGCACATGTCAACACGCTCGCTGGTAGCTTTTCTTACCAAGTCGTAGCCCTAATGGCCGAGCATGCCATTGGCACATGCCAACACGCATCGCTGGTAGCTTTTCTTACTAGGACATGGCCCTAATGGCCGAGCATGCCATTAGCACATGCCAACATGCATCGCTGGTAGCTTTTCTTACCGGGACGTAGCCCTAATGGCTATGCGTGCCATTGACACATGCTAAACACGCACGCTGGTAGCCTAACTTGCAAGCCGTGAAACCTAGGCTAACTTGGCCATACGTTCCATTGACACATTCCAAAACCCACGCTGGTAGCCTAACTTGCAAACCGTGCAACCTACCACCAAGGCATTCCGCAACCGCCATTGGCACATGCTACACACGCCACTAGCGGCTACGGCATTGCCACTTATACTCAACGTCTGACCTACCACCAAGGCATTCCGCACATGCCATTGTCACATGCCACACACGCCACTAGCAGCTCTGGCATTGCCACTTGCACTCAAGGTGAAACCCGCAACAAAGGCATTCCACACATGCCATTGGCACATGCCACACGCGCCACTAGCAGCGCCACTTGCATTCAAGGTGCAGCCAACACTCGAGACATCAACACAAACTGGGATGCTTTCCGGGGTCTTGGTTTGGCGGTCACAAAGATGCAACGTACACTACGCTCACATTAAGAAAGCGTGAATAGGAATAAAGCGGTCAAATAAATGAGGAAATAATGGTGAAAACGTTTTCACCCATAAACACCATGCGGTTACCACCTCCTCCCATTATTTCACCCTTCACTCTCTTCCTTCATGAGGCCAGGGTATGTTTCAATCTCGACTTGTATAAATAGGTCTTATCTATTTCCACCAGACAACAAGTCTCGGTCAGGAGAAAAACACAACACTCTCAGAAAAGGCAACTTCGCAAGCTCTTCAAAAAGCTTTCATCTCTTGCAAGCTTCCGAAGCTTTCACTTTCTGATACAAGTCGAGACACTACTCTCCCAGAATTATTCTGGTCTCAACACCTTTCTTTGCTTCCCTCCCCAAATCAACCCTTCTCCTCCATTTAGGGTTTAAACCAGTTTCTCACTCACCTACCGAATTTACCGAAATCGGCGGAAACGATTTTTACCCATAAACAATAGGATTCATTGCTTGTGGAGATTTCATATCCTTTGTAATTCCTTCAGTCTGTTACTTTTGGTGTCCAAAACGGAAGTAAAGAAAGAAAACAAGATCCATGACACCAAATGTTTTGGTCTATCTAGACTTACGGTTCGGTCCCGAGTTACAGTATGCTCTCTGGCAAAAGATGAAATTTCAAATTTATAGACTTTGCAAACACTCACATCCAATTTCACTGAAGTATATTGTATGGTTTTGTATCCTAGATGGAATTTCATCACATGGGTGTGTCGTCTGGTATGGAGGTACTCACATTTAAGCTATAACTTGCAGGATAGATAGCACGGTGTTGAATGTTGGGGAGGAGCTACATCGTGAAACCTTACCTCTGCAAATGGATCGATTAAATGGACTCACATCATCTACTTGGTATGAAGTGAAGATATTATATCCAGCTTCTGTACGTAATACTCTGTCTTTTAGAAAAATCTTTATTACTTTCAGAATTTTTTTCATGGAAATTCACTGGGGCTGTTGAAAAACAACAGATCCCCTCCAACTTTTCCACTCAACTGATAAGGGACAAATTAGATGTTGGGCACAACTGGAACAGAAGATTACTCACTACACAAAAAACTGATTTTCTAGGCTGATGCTAACGATATTCCTAACACCTGCAGGTTCGATAAAAATTGCATTACTGTTGAGAAAGCGTGTTTACTAGTGCGATTTCTAAAGTGTAATTTGTACAGATTTTGGATCAAGTCGGAAATATGTTCTTGGAGCCTGCTGGGGTTGTTGCAATTCCTAACGTAAAGGAAAGAGAACTAGTCTTATTTAATACTTCCTCCGTCCCTAATTAGATGAGCTACTTGTAGTTTGCACAAATTTTAAGGCAAGGAGGAAAGTGGAGTATATTTAAGTATTTTTTACATATATAACCTTATGGGCAATAATTAGTAAAATTTAGAAACGATTTATCTCTTAAACTATACCACGGTTTTTTATAAAGTTTATACCGTTGAAAAACATTTTAAAACACTTACGCAACGAATATAAACATGACTATCAAATTATACATATTTTCTTATAGAAAAAATAATCAATTAAAAGGGTAGTTTTAGAAATATCCCTTTGATTAGTGAAATAGCTCATCTATTTGTGGACAAAACTAAAAACCAAGTAGCTCATCTAATTAGGGACGGAGGGAGTATACTACAATTAAATAAGTATATTAATTACCAATTCAACTGCACAAATTCAAACCTCTGGCTATCAGTTATTTCAATCATTACAAAACATCCTCTTGATCTTAAAGTTTTGCCAACTGCAATTGCTTGGTCTATTTGGAAGGAGCGGAACTTGAGAGCGTTCAAGACAAGAGTAAGGAGGTGAAGGGGATTATAGAGCAAGTAAAGTTAACAGTGGCTAAATTGTTGCATAGTCGAGGTGTCTT
Source organism: Papaver armeniacum (assembly GCA_023531295.1). NCBI lineage: Eukaryota > Viridiplantae > Streptophyta > Magnoliopsida > Ranunculales > Papaveraceae > Papaver > Papaver armeniacum. Next base: position 122,295 of record JAJJWW010006058.1, on the reverse strand, counting down.
TACAGGTATCCCCATCCCGGAATTTACAATTAGCCGGGAAGAAGTGATTTTTCAACCTCATTGAGTTTTTCCTGTCAGTGAATCAAGAGGAGGCTTTGTACGGGTTTTTTTTTTTTTGTGTTGAGTTGGTTGTTTCCTATCCTATGTGTTGTGTTTTTGTCTTTGGTTTGTGTTTGGGGGTCCTCTGTTTCTCCCCTTTCTTTTTTGGTTGGTTTTTTTTTGGTTTAGAGAACATACTTTATGTACTTTATTCCTGCATCTATAAAATCTTTAAGTTACCGATAAAAAAAAAATGGTCCATGTGTGACAAAATTATGCATATTGATTATTGATGTTTTTGTACAGTTTGTGACGAGCTCTTACTTGGTGTTTTTAAAGTTGTTGGCCATAATGACTAAATTCTGCCACCATGGCCTTTTTGTTGTTTCCAAATCGGGGAGTTGGAATGAGAGAACACAACTTCAGTACTTATGTGCCCATACTTTTGACCATGCTTACCCAACCTTCCGATCAGTAGCAAGTCCAGTGCTTTGCAATTTGCAGGGAATTTGAACAAATAAATTCTATCAAAAGGCACCTAGCTAGACTAAATAATGGTGGCTAGCATTTTAAATACATGTCATTTCTTTATAAAACTAGGCTGGCTCTAGACCTCTAGTTATAGAAAAAATGCAACTTGATTTGATTTTTTAATGTGAATAACAACATCAAGTTTTCTTTTTTCCTTATTACATTATTAGGTAAGTAAAATCTTTTGAATTGTCTAACAAACAACCAGACATCTCTTCAAGACAAATTAGAACTAATGTGCATTGGTTACCTCCTCCTAGAGGCTTTCTTACTATTAATACTGATGGTTCATATTTGAATAACAAGGGTGGAGTTGGTCTAATTACTCGTGATTTTGCAGGCACCCATAAAGGATCAAAATATATCTATCTAGCTGCGGTTTCAAGTCCAGAGCATGCGGAATGTAGGGGCTTGTGGGAGGCGATCTCATGGGCAAAGGAGAGGAATTTGGAGAAAGTACGCTTTGAATTGGACTCACAGTTGGTTGTAGAAGCAGTTAATAATGATCACAATAATTGTGACTGGAGAATTCATAATTTACTTAGAGACGTTAAAAATTTGCTTAATTTCTTTATCTCCTGGCAATGTGTTTATGTGCCAAAGGAAAAAAATAAAATAGCAGATGTATTGTCTAAGTAAGCAAGGGTTAATAGGCTTAACAAGGTGTGGTTATTGAATCCCGCTAGTATAATTACTGTTCAACTAGAGGAGGAAGCACATCATGTAACCTGTTAAACTTTCAATATATCTCCTTCTTTCAGTTTCAAAAAAAAAAAAAAAAAAGTAAAATCTTTTGATATCAATGTCTTGAAGGTACTGACCAAAGTGTTTCTTTTCTTTGTAATTTGCTTCATAGGCTGGCTAGCTAGCTAGTACAGTATGACATTTTTCATGTACACATGGCACTTGCATAGCATTTACTAAAAGTCATGAGTTTCTCTTTTTCTTTTTGTAATTTGCCCAAAACCATATATAGGGTTTCAGAGTTATGGGGCAACTTCCAAAAGAGAAAATAGAGTTATGAATGGGAGGTTAAAACTACTGTACATCTTCAATACATTCAAGTGATCAGGGAGAGGGTTATGTAGTACTGACAAGTTTGGTTTCAGAGTAATTAATGGATGAGGGGTTTAACTACATTTTTACCAAACCCATCAAATCAAGTTACAATCTGAATTAAATTTTACCAAACCCATGTCAAGAATTGGTACAAATAAACACCTAATACTGAAGGTGCGAAAAAATTTCCAACATCTACAAGAAGTAGAAACAACAAAAAATCATAGAAAATGGTGTCCTAGTCTAAAACAGAAAAAGAGAAATTTGAAATGTTGCCCAGCTGCCAATATAGTGACCTCTTCCACTACTTCTTGATTTATCAATACTTAAAGTAAAAGCAAGAGAGCTTAATTTTGTTCTGTTCTTTTTCTAGATAGTCTACGCACAAACAAGAATCAAGCAACGATAGAGCACTAACTAGCTAGAGAGGTAGAGAAAGAATGGATAAAGGTTACCGTACTTGGGAAACATAGCGCATTTTTCCCAAATTTCCCTTTTCTCTTGTCTTGCTAATTTGACATGCATGATAGATTACTTTTACCAAACCAATGCATGTGAACAAGAATCTTAATTAAATTTTTACCAAACCAATGCATGTGAACAAGAATCTTAATTAAATTTTTACCAAACCAGTGTCAAGATTTTGTATACTACTGAAGCAGTGAAAAGAATTCTCCATTCAACTGAGTAAATAAAATGAGGATAAATCAGAAAGCTAACTCACACCATTCAATTAATTAATACTAATTACCGTGTTTATTCATATGACGTATATTTACACTGGTTATTATTCACCTTTAAAGTTGGTGGACCTTTTTACACAACGTAATTACAAAGTGCATGTGCCACTATCCTTTGATGGCGAGGCTAAATTATAATTTGGCGATACATCAAGAGCTCTTGGTGAATACGGAAGCTAAAAGATGATATAAAAAACAGTCTAAAGCCTATGATCAGTACCTTTTTTCTTATTTTTCTGTCACATAATTTCCCAATCCATGCTAAAGTCATAAATTTCTACGGATAGCTATCTTGTATGGTGAAGTATCTCATCCTATTTCTTGTGGAAAAGATTGAAGTAGGTTAGACCTTAGAGTTCGACTCTAACCCTTTTAAGGAAAAATAACTTTAATAATCGATTTTGTTCTGCTTATCAATTTGATATAAGTTTTAAAGATAATAAAGCAATGTTAAACCCACTAAGAAAAATATCTACTACCGTTAATGTTATTATGCTAATAGATCAATGCTACCCTCTCCCACTGAGAGAAGTATTTACCACACGCAATTAATTGACGATTTCTAGTGTGTGGATGTCTTAATCTTCGTTTACTATAATGACAAAATCAATAGACCGGCTCTACAAATAATAAGCAATCCGTGGGTGTCAATTTATTAGCTCTAAAAATAATAAAAGCACCATAATATACACCACAGAGAAAAAAAACTACTTTTTTTGTTTTGTGCATGAATGCACAATGTCAATAAGTACTAAGCACACATTATAATTCGTCAGATTTATTATTATACTTATTGATATATGCAAAATCTAACTGTTTAGAGATACATATATATTTGTTGTCTTGTGACATACATATTTATTGTCTTCTGGTGCATGGTTGCTGCTGGTAATAGCAAGACTCAAAACAAAATGAAAAACCAATGAAGAAGAAGAACAACGTCCGTTATTCCTCAGTAGCTCAGTGGTAGAGCGGTTTGTTAAAATGAAATAAAGCATCTCAGTTGAAACGCCTTGCTCCAGAGAGAGAAAAAAGGAATAATTATGGGCTCAACCAATTACTACCAAAAACGCATTGTATGTGTCAATTGTTTCATCGTGTAGTGAGTGCTCCAAACTGAATTCAGTAAGTAACTCTAAGTATTTAATGCTACTAGGAGAGATTGTTGGTCTAATGAACTCAATTAATAATCATAATTGCCATACCAAATTAGTTGACCATTTTAAATGTTTGGGACTACAAATTTCCTTGTTAGCTCTATAAATTGATTTGGAGTTCTTCACATTATTCCAGAAAATAGTTCAACATTTTTTGTTGCAAAAATCAAAATGAATCTTTACTCCTTCTTTAGCACTTTACTAATACTACATTTTGCAGTGCTTATTCCTACTCTTATATGTGTTGATGCTAGAAATGTGGGTTTAAAGGAATTCATTAATAGAGATGATGATAAAACATCCCAAGGTACAAGATGGGCTGTTCTTCTTGCTGGTTCGAACGATTACCAGAATTATCGACATCAGGTAGCTATAATGGCAAAATTTATGGGTTGTTTTTTGGTTGTGTAGGTAAGAATGATTCATTAGAGATTTCTCATGTTTTCCTTGTTTTGATGTTTTGTCTCTAGGCTAATATATGTCATGCATATCAAGTTTTAAAGAAAGGAGGATTAAAAGATGAAAACATAATAGTTTTCATGTATGATGATATTGCATTTAGTGAGTACAATCCTAGACCTGGTGTTATTATTAACAACCCTCGTGGCGAAGATGTTTACTATGGAGTTCCAAAGGTATGTATTCATGTAATTTATTAGTAGAATTTATAAAATAGATCTTAACTATTTTGATTTAGCTAGAGACATATAAATAATGTGTGTTGGTTTCAATAATTTCAGGATTATATCAAAGAAGATGTAAATGTCAATAACTTTTTAAACGTTCTACTCGGAAATAAATCTGCTCTTACAGGAAATGGTAGTGGGAAAGTCGTCTCAAGTGGTCCTAATGACTCTATTTTCATTTTCTATGCTGATCATGGTGGTGCTGGTATACTCTCAATGCCGGGCATATTTTCAGAGCCCTTGTACGCAAATGAACTTCATGATGCATTGAGAAAAAAACATAAAGCAGGAACATACAGAAGTATGGTGATTTATATTGAAGCTTGTGAAGCAGGAAGTATGTTTGAAGGTTTACTAAAACCTGGAATGAACATATATGTAACAACAGCATCGAATGCTGATGAAAGCAGTTGGGGATATTATTGTCCAAAGCATGTTCCATCTCCTCCTTCTGAATATACTACTTGTTTGGGTGATTTGTATAGTATTGCTTGGTTAGAAGACAGGTATTTTTCCTTCACTCGTCTTCTCGTCTTGCTAAATTCGAATCAAGAATGGTTTTTATTATATCATATTTATTTTGTTGTTCTTTCGTTAATATCTATATGCTTGTGGATATATATGGTGCAGTGAGAAGTACAATATGAAGACCGAATCTCTACACAAGCAGTATGAAGTGGTAAATTTGAATACCAACAATAATATTTTCAATTTTCTGATAAAGATCTCTACATATAGCTAATGAGATACTTTTTGTTAATTTGTGCAGGTGAGAAGAAGAACGATAGCGGAGATTACTAATCCCGGATCACATGTTACTCAATATGGTGATATCAAACAACTTAGAAACCGAAGTATGTACACTTATATAGGTACGAATCCAGAAAATGATGAATACAAGTCTTCAACAATAACCGACTCGAAACCTGTTCAAATGCTATCCCACACTAGTAATCAACGTGATGCCGATCTCATTCATTTCCAGCTACAGGTATGCTTCTCTGATTAATTTATTTTTGCTCAAACTACCATTAGTTTATGCTTCAAATTTGTAAACTGTTTTGGTTTCTATTATTTCACCAGTATCAAAAGGCTCCGGAGGGATCTGAAAACAAAACTAAAGCTTGGCAGAGATACCAAAACGCTATACAACAGAGAAAGTATGTTGATGGTAGTATGGATCTCATTGGGAAGTTTTTATTTGGAACATCCGCAAAGGCTTCGAATATGATGAAATCTGTAAGGCCTGCTGGACAACCTCTTGTTGATGACTGGATTTGTTACAAGGCAATGGTAATATATCTTAAACTTTACTATTTTCAATTGGGTGTACACCTCAAGATTATATTTAGAAAATGATATATCGTTGAGCCGATGTTGGTATATCTTATCTTGTTCAGGTGGAAACATATGAGAAATACTGTGGACCATTTTCTCGATATGGACTCAAACATATGCGAAGCTTAGCAAACATGTGCAACGTTGGTGTTAAACCGCAGAAAATGGCTGACGCTTCAAACTATGCTTGTACTAAACTTCTCAAGGGCTCTCTTCAGCACTGATTACATGAGAAGTCCCAAATTTCATAGTCGTTGCTTTGTCACTCACTCTTTATACCAGAATTAGTTGTGCAAGAATATTGGTTGTATTTGCTAAGATAATTTGATGAAGAAATAAACATAATATATTCATCTGTTTATTGAGTTACTGTTGACATTTAAGGAGCATCTTATCTTATGTAAAACTGGTACGAATAATGATTCTTTAGGTGCTGGTTGACAAGTTGCTTCATAAGATATGCTAGCTGCAGTTTAAGATTAAGCTTGTTGCCATGCTCTTTGTTAAGCTGTGCCAGGAGACGACCTCACACTTAATGTGTGCATGACCAAATATGGCAAATATCAGATTTTATTGTCAAATATGGGATATTCGGCAGTTCGCAAGTTAGCCTTGTTTCAATACTGTACATGAAAACAAAGTTTCCTTTACTCCGGCACCGGCCCATTACGGGCACTCTCAGTGACAAAGGCATATGAATATACATTTGTACGTACACTTTCACTTGTTTAATATCAAAACTCCGGATTCATTTTGAATTCAACTATATAAAAGTATTTAATCGCGCAACGACAAAGGCATTTAACCACAAATTAATTATATTCCATTTAGAAGAAAAAAAGTGATTAACTCACCAAGAAAAATGCTATCTCAAAGCTTGAATCCGCTACGCATGACTTACACAACCGATTTGATGCGACTATCCAAAGAAAGAAAATTAATGCTTTCTCTTGGTGGCTTAGGAGTATATTTTTGTATCCTTATATCTTTTCCCATTAAAAGTTAAAACAAGCATGTGGAGGATTTCTTGCAGATTGAGTTTTTATCTGATTAGTAATAAATGTGAGTGGCAATGCATTGAAGTCCCCTCTTAAATTGGTGAAATCTCACTAGACATTTTTTTGGACAGATTGAGTATTTAATAGTGAAGATTCTAGGTAATTAAGATAAAAATATCATTGCTAGCACTATAAAATACTCCAATTACTTGTCATTGTTCAAAAAAACGCAATATCTTCTGCTGTAACATAATGAAAATGAATCTTTGCTCCTTCTTTAGCGTTTTACTATTAAATTTTGCAGTACTTATTCCAAATCATATATGTGCAGAGAGCAGAAATGTGGATTATTCTGTAAAGGAATTTATAAGTAGGGATGATGATAAATCACCTCAAGGAACAAGATGGGCTATTCTTCTGGCTGGTTCGAATGGTTATTCGAATTATAGGCATCAGGTATATACCGTGTCAAAATTCATTGGTTTTATTTTGTTTTGTTGTGTAGTTAAAAATAATCTCATGCCGATTTTTCCCTGTTTTTATTATCTCTAGGCTGATGTGTGCCATGCATATCAAGTCTTAAAAAAAGGAGGATTAAAAGATGAAAACATAGTAGTTTTCATGTACGATGATATTGCGTTCAATGAGAAAAACCCTAGACCAGGTGTTATCATTAACAATCCTCGCGGTGAGGATGTTTACTATGGAGTTCCAAAGGTACATATATTCATTAAAAATGCAAATTACATATATACTTTTGATTTCAAGCTATAAATTGTCTATTGGTTTCAATTTCAGGATTATACCGGAGGCGACGTAAATGTCAATAACTTTTTAAACGTTCTTCACGGAAATAAGTCTGCTCTTACAGGCAGAGGGAGTGGAAAAGTTGTTTCCAGTGGTCCTAATGACACTATCTTTGTTTTCTATGCTGATCATGGTGGTGCTGGTATACTCTCAATGCCGGGCATATTTTCAGAGCCCTTGTATGCAAATGACTTTAATGATGCATTGATAAAGAAACATAAAACCGGAACATACAAAAGTATGGTGATTTATATTGAAGCTTGTGAAGCAGGAAGTATGTTTGAGGGTTTACTAAAACCTGGAATGGGTATATATGTGACCACAGCATCGAATGCTCACGAAAATAGTTGGGGATATTATTGTCCAGAAGATGTTCCTGCTCCTCCTTCTGAATATACTATTTGTTTGGGTGATTTGTATAGTATTGCTTGGTTAGAAGACAGGTATGGGTTTCGTGGCTTCGCTTATGAATTTGAACCAAAATCGAATTTTATGATGTGATTTGATAATTCGATCTTGTTTTGATATCTCTATTTCTCATGGCTATGGGGCAGTGAAAATTATAATATGAAGGCTGAATCTTTGGAGAAGCAATTTGAAGTGGTAAATTATGAAAACTAGTAATTAAACACTTCAATTTGCTAATAAAGCTTTTGATATGCAACTATTTAATGAGATATTTTTGGGTCAATTTGGGCAGGTGAGAAGAAGAACTTTGTACGAAATTTCAGATAATGGATCACATGTGATTCAATATGGAGATATTAAAAAACTTAGAAACCAAAGTATGTATACTTACATTGGTACGAATCCAGAAAATGATGAGTACAAGTTTTCAATAGAAACCAACTCGAAACCGGTTCAAATGCTATCCCGCACTAGTAACCAACGTGATACCGATCTCATTCATTTCAAGCTACAGGTATGCTTGCCTGATTCTTTAGTTCGAATTACCATTACTTTGAGTTTTCTTTGTGCTTTGGATTTGTAAATTGTTCCTGTTTCAATTGTTGCACTAGTATCAAAATGCTCCGGAGGGATCTGAAAAGAAAGCTAAAGCTTGGCAGAGATATCAAAATGTTGTGCAAGATAGAAATTATGTAGATGGCAGTATGGATCTCATTGGGAAGTTTCTATTTGGAACAACCGAGATGGCTTCCGAGGTGCTGAAAGCTATAAGGCCTGCTGGACAACCTGTTGTTGATGACTGGAGTTGTTATAAGACAATGGTAAGAAATCTTAATTAAAGTCATCTTAAATTGAGTGTCACGCCTTTTGGGAACTGTTGTATGCCTAATCAAGATTTCTATCTATTTATCATGTTTAGGTGAAAACATATGAGAAAAACTGTGGACCATTTTCTCGATATGGATTGAAGTATATGCGAAGTTTAGCAAACATGTGCAATGCAGGTGTTAAACCAGAGAAGATGGCTAAAGCTTCAGAATATGCTTGTAGTACCCTTCGTAAGAGCTCTCTACAGCACTGATTACATGAGAAGTGCCAAAATTCATAGCCGTTGCTTTCTCTTTATAAAAGAATATTGTTGCATAATTGTGTGATTGTATTTGCTGAGATAATTTGACGACGAAATAAAACATCATATTTATGAACCGTTTTTTGGGGACCAGCCTTTTTTTGGGGACCATTCTTTTATTTTGGGTTAGATATTAGAAGTAAATCTAGGTCACCCCTTATCTAGATATTTATGATAATACCTAAATTACCCTCGATTATTTTTGGTTAATGATTAGTTAGTGTTAATTAGGCCGAACGAGCGAAGCGAGGGAGGACTCTATATATGGTGACTTTGTGTCAATGTGAAGAGTGACATTTTTTTACAATTTAACAAAAAAGATTGGATTTGGTGTCATACCCCCGAAATATCCAAACTATCCCTCCAATATGAAAGTGTTTATGGGTAAAAATCGTTTCTGCCGATTTCGGTAAATTCGGTAGGTGAGTGAGAAACTGGTTCAAACCCTAAACAAATGTGCTGCACGTGAGCACTTTATAGATTCGAGAGATCAATCTGTACAAGTCCGGCCTAAACCAAGAAAATGGCCGTTCCATACTTGCTTCGGTCACAAAGTGGAGGAGAAGGGTTGATTTGGGGAGGGAAGCAAAGAAAGGTGTTGAGACCAGAATAATTCTGGGAGAGTAGTGTCTCGACTTGTATCAGAAAGTGGAAGCTTCGTAAGATTGCAAGAGATGAAAGCTTTTTTGGAGAGCTTGCAAAGTTGCCTTTTCTGAGAGTGTAGTATTTTTCTCCTGACCGAGACTTGTTGTCTGGTGGAAATAGGTAAGACCTATTTATACAAGTCGAGATTGAAACGTACCCTGGCATCATGAAGGAAGAGAGTAAAGGGTGAAATAGTGGGAGGAGGTGGTAACCGCAAGGTGTTTATGGGTGAAAACGTTTTCACCATTATTTCCTCATTTATTTGACTGCTTTATTCCTTTTCACGCTTTCTTAATGTGAGTATAGTGTACGCTGCAAGCTGTGACCGCCAAACCAAAACCCTGGAAAGCATCCCCGCCTTTGTGTTGATATCTCGAGTGTTGGTTGCACCTTGAGTGCAAGTGGCGCTGCTTTAGTGGCGCGTGTGGCATGTGCCATTGGCATGTGTGGAATGCCTTGGTGGTAGGTTGTACGTTGAGTGTAAGTGGCAATGCCGTAGCCGCTAGTGGCGTAGTGGCGTGTGTGGCATGTGCCAATGGCATGTGCGGAATGCCTTGGTGGTAGGTTGCATGGTTTGCAAATTAGGCTACCAGCGTGTGTTTTGGCGTGTGCCAGTGGCGCGTACGGTCGAATTGGCCTAGGTTGCACGGCTTGCAAGTTAGGTTACCAGCGCGCATTAGGGCCACGGCTAGGTGATGAAGGCTACCAGCGAGCGTGTTGGCATGTGCCAATGGCATGCGTGGCCGTTAGAGCCGTGGCCTTGGTAGGAAAAGCTACCAGCGAGCATGTTGGCATGTGCCAATGGCATGCGTGGCCGTTAGGGCCGTGGCCTTGGTGGGAAAAGCTACCAACGAGCATGTTGACATGTGCCAATGGCATGCGTGGCCGTTAGGGCCGTGGCCTTGGTAGGAAAAGCTACCAGAGCATGTTGGCATGTGCCAATGGCATGCGTGGCCATTAGGGCCGTGGCCTTGGTAGGAAAAGCTACCGGGGAGCATGTTGGCATGTGCCAATGGCATGCGTGGCCGTTAGGGCCGTGGCCTTGGTAGGAAAAGCTACCAATGAGCATGTTGGCATGTGCCAATGGCATGCGTGGCCGTTAGGGTCGTGGCCTTGGTAGGAAAAGCTACCAATGCGAGCATGTTGGCATGTGCCAATGGCATGCGTGGCCGTTAGGGCCGTGGCCTTGGTAGGAAAAGCTACCATCGAGCATGTTGGCATGTGCCAATGGCATGCGTGGCCGTTAGGGCCGTGGCCTTGGTAGGAAAAGCTACCAGCGAGCATGTTGGCATGTGCCAATGGCATGCGTGGCCGTTAGGGCCGTGGCCTTGGTAGGAAAAAGCTACCAACGAGCATGTTGGCATGTGCCAATGGCATGCGTGGCCGTTAGGGCCGTGGCCTTGGTAGGAAAAGCTACCAGCGAGCATGTTGGCATGTGCCAATGGCATGCGTGGCCGTTAGGGCCGTGGCCTTGGTAGGAAAAGCTACCAAAATGAGCATGTTGGCATGTGCCAATGGCATGCGTGGCCGACTTGGCCTAGGTTGCATGGTTTGTAAACCTAGGCGCGGGCGCCATTTTGGCATGGCGTGGCTAGGGCCAAGCCAGAGTGCTTGGCTTGACGTGACGTGACTAGCGTAGCTAGGACCAAGGCAGAGTGCGTTTGGCATGGCGCAGCTAGCTCGGGCTAAATGTGGCTTGGCATGATTTTCCATTTGCATGGAGGTGAATTAGGGTTTTGTTCGTTGTAACCCTAATTTGAAAAAATACCCCCTATTAAATACTCGACTACCCGCCTTAAATGTCCTAATAAATGTGTCACTGGTGATATTAGGTTATTTTTAGGGTTTTACGAGTTTACCCTTCGTTTAAAAACCACCATCAACATTAAGTCCACTGCTTAGCTCGGAACAGGGGCTTTGTTGCGAGGTAAGCATAAGATGGTGACAAACTATCAACAAGAAAACCGTAAAGAGAATTGAGGAGGCTCGTCTGACCTTTTATAAATAGGATTTGGAATCCTTACCTCTGGCAGTTTTGCACAAATCGGGAGGCTGACACAATTGGTGGGGCCGGTGCAGCTTGGGCGACGTTGGGATATTGGCGTGAGTTGGGAAACTGAGCGTGCTAGCTGGTGGGACCGGCGCAAGGTATGGAAGCTGTGCGTGCTTGCAGGCGTGACTTGGGAGGTCATTGGGAAGTCGGTGCAATTGGTGGGGCCGGTGCAGCTTGGGCGACATTGGGAAGTTGGGCTCCCTTGTGGGCCCGTTTCTTACACGCACGATTTTGGTAAAGGAAAATCCTTCCCTATTTCAGAATCTTCACGCCTATATATATGAAGTCCCTTTCTCCCATCTTGCACTTTCATCTTTTCATCCTTTCCTACTAGCGGCGAGTCACAAAGAAAAACCAGACTTCCGTGTATGTCTTCCGAGACTTCTCTTGTTTCCCTTTTTATGTAGGTGTAAACCCTAAGAGTAGGCGTTTTTCTTTATATATTGCGCATATAATTTCTTGGCGTGTCTCTTGTAGAAAATATTGTATGTATGCAACCAAGGGAAATACTGCATATATTATTCGAACCCGTAGGAAATATTGTACATATGATTTTTCGGTCCTGAAAGAAATACTGCGCGTGCAGTTTGAACCCGTAGAAAAATGCTCCATATATAATTTTGAACCCGAAGAAGGATACTGTAGACACACTTGAACCCATATAAAATACCGCGTGTATAGTCTTGAACCCGTACTTGATATAGTCTTGAACCCGAAAAAATATCTGCGTATATTGTCTTGAATCCGAAGAAAATATATAGTCTTGAACCCGAAGAAAATACTGCGTGTGCATTTTTGAACCCGTAGAGAATACGCCCTCTTTTTTTTTTTTTGTATTTCGGGTTTTCCTTTTGTCGGGCGCGGTTATGTGTCAGGGAGATAATTTTGTTTTTTTTTTGTGTGCAGATATCTTGTTACTAAGTTGTTATTAAGAAATCCGACAAGATGTTACCTGAATAAAATTTCGCCTCATCGAAGGATGTCCATAATTCCAAACCAAACACGGATGATGAATTCTTCGCCAAAAAACTTGTCTCTGCTCGGAAAAATCACCCAGGTTTCGTGCCGATTTTTTAACCGGTGGTGAAGATGAAAAGAAGACACGTTCGGTTCGCCCAGAGAACACCATACGGTTTTGTCTTCATAAAGGGGTATATTCCTCTTCCAACATTGATTTCAGGATGTGTCAAAGCCCATTGTGTTCTTTTGATAGATGGGTTGAGTTCATGGTGAGTAAGGAGCACATAAATACCAACCCGACTCGAGCGCAGATTATTGATGTCTTTGTCGAGCTTGAGAAACCTCCAGATTAGGAAGGATATCCGGGCTTGGTTGCTTTCATCTCCATATGGTGTTCGGACACCCATACAATCATATGTAGACGGGGTGAGATAACTTTTTCATTGGAGAGTGTGGCTCTCTTGCTGAATCTTCCGGTAACTGGGAACCTTAAAATCCAATTATCTGAAAGTGAGGTGAAGATGCGGGATGACCTTGCCGCTAAGTTGGGAGATTACGCTCGAAAATACTCCACTGCGAAGTCGAAGGATTCTGTCCGGAAAGAGGATGAAAGGTGCTTTATAGCTGGTGGATGTCTCAATGGTTTCCTGACGAGCCGGAACTGTGAACAGAAAAGCATGATCTTCATCTTCGCAGCATTTTGGCTCTCTGGTTGTCTAGAGACATTTTTGATGACGGTTCTGGCAAGAAGGAAATAAGACCAGAGTTTCTAGCGGTTGTTGTGAAGTTAGCAAAAGGTGAAGTTTTTCCCATTGGCAAGCTATTCCTCGGTTCCCTGTATGTGCATCTGGATCACCTAGTTGCGAACATGCGAGTTTTGAATGGTTTCATGAAAGTGAATTCATATGTGCACGTTGCTTTTCTGCAAGTCTGGCTATGGGAGCACTTTGAGAAGTATGCTCCGAAACCGATGCCTTCGATTCCCGCGAGTTGGGGGGGTTCCCTAATTCTTCGATGGGTGAACAGGCGTCCAAAGGTTGGCATGAGCTTGGTTAGTCTTCTTGACAAGTCGTATGAAATTAGTTTTCGCCCATGGGAGCCGGTCCATAGGTCGGTGACTTAAATTGACACCTTTGCTTCTGCTCCGAACATGTCTTTGTCTTCTGATGGCGATTTGAGCGTTGGTGAAAACTTGTTTATTCAAAGCTGCATGTCCGGTTATATGCCGTCTTTCTTTATGGGGTCTTTCCGGATAGTTGCCACAATATTGACCGTGCTGCTCGTCACATGGGTTTCGATCAAGGGGTGCCTCTTACTTACCAGCCGGTGATCCCTAAGGATTCATTGCGTGCCGCCCTTAATGCCAGTGCCCTTGAGCCGGGTATCCACCTTCCCTTCATTCAAACGGGAAGAGTAACTTCGACGAACTTCGGCTATAACGAGTTCTGGTGCAACGAGTTTATTATGATCCAAGATTTTTGAATAGCGTAGTGGAGAACGTTCGTTGCAAACCTTCCCCAGCAGTTTTGAAGAAGTATCCAATGTTGAGAGACCTCAAGCGAAAGTTGCCTAGCAACTCGGAAAGTCCCCAGGCCAAGGAACGGAGAACGAAGAATCGTGCTGGCGGGTTCCGGACGGTTTCAAAAGATCCTCCCGCAGCTCTCGTGTCTTTCAGTTCTTCCAATAACCAGGTATGTGTCGCTTCTTCATTGGTTTGTCTCAAAACACGTGAAATTCTGCTGAAAACATGTGTCTTGTTTCCTCCAGGGCTTCGGGAGTGTCAATGCTTTCGTTGCCCTTGCACGTTGCCAGGAGACGGCAATTTCTTCAAAGAATTCCAGCAGCACTCAGCCTTATCATAGCGGTGACGAGTCAGAGAAAGAAGAAAGTTCGACAAGTGAGAGTGGTTCCTCTGGCAGCACTGGTTCTTTTTCGGGAAGTGGTTCGGTGAGTTCCGCGCTTCTTTTCTTTCTTTTTCAGTTTCTAATTTTGAAAAATGTCTGACTCAAGTTCGCAGGAGGAATCCGGTTCGGAGGACGATTCTGGGGTAGAGCCACACGAAAACTTGCCTTTGGTGTCCACCGCCGGTGACTTGGAGATGGGAGTTAGCCAATTGCCGGCACAGATGTGGTTCAAACAGTGGATGATTCTCTCGATGGTTGCTTAGTCGTAGACATGGAAGAAGACCCTCTGCGAGTCGTGAGGCCAGGTGCAGGCGCCATTTTTGATCCCCGTACTTGGTTCCTTATCCAGGTCATGTGTTGGTTGGCGGCTTCAGCGTGCCGGCTAAGCATGAGGCATTGTACACCAGAATCTGGGAGAAGTACGGACATATGGCCACAACCAAGAAAGTCACTAGTCGATTTGCGCTGGTTAAGCGTGTGGAAGAGGCTTATCTTCCATCGAGGATATGCGTGAGGTGACTGGTCACACCGTTTCTGAAGACGTTATTGCCGACTGGGAGCACCATCGCGACGTGTGCGTAGAAAAGGAGTTCAACACTTCGTGGTTTGTCGAAGGCCTTGCTGAGATCCAAAAGTTGAAAGATGCAGCAATCGAAAGCCTTTCCGCTGAGGAGATTGCACGACAGGAGGTAGAACTCGAAAAGCTTTCCAAGATGTTGACTATGAAGAGAGCGGCTCTTGAAGATGCAAAGTTGATTTTCTCCAAGAAGAACAGACCTCTGTTGGATGATTTCCCTTGAATGTTTCTCTGTTAAACTTTCATTTAGGTTCTTTTTCTCTTCTTTTTTTTTTTTGAAAGACATACCGGATGTCTGGTTCAAAGTTTGACCATTTTGATAGACAATTTGGTAGCTTTTGAGGATATTGGATTATTTCTGGGATGAATGGTTTTGATAATATGACTCTGATTATGTTTTGGGAAAGGAATATTGCTTTTATGAAAGTGTGTGCTAGCAATAGGCACAATACTCAGTAGTATGACGGTTTTACTAAGAGCCTAAAAACAGATCGTATATCTTGCGCAGTCTAAATTTACTCACTTCATAGGTTTTTGTGAACACGCCCCTCTCCATGTAAAAGGCGGCTTTGCTGGTAGCATCGCCAGTTAGTCCCCAATTGCTGGTAGCGTCTTCAGCGAGTCCCCAGTTTTCTGGTGTAGTTTTAACAACTGATAACCGGGTTGTCTGGCAGTTGAGTCGGACTGAGTCGCCTTCCCCTACCATCTTAACATCTGGGTCGAAGAACGAAATCGACAGTCTGACATTGTAGCCGATAGATCAATCCTCCCGCTGTGGTCGCCAATTGTTTATGGGTAAAAATCGTTTCTGCCGATTTCGGTAAATTCGGTAGGTGAGTGAGAAACTGGTTCAAACCCTAAACAAATGTGATGCACGTGAGCACTTTATAGATTCGAGAGATCAATCTGTACAAGTCCGGCCTAAACTAACAAATGGCCGTTCCAGACTTGCTTCGGTCACAAAGTGGAGGAGAAGGGTTGATTTGGGGAGGGAAGCAAAGAAAGGTGTTGAGACCAGAATAATTCTGGGAGAGTAGTGTCTCGACATGTATCAGAAAGTGGAAGCTTCGTAAGCTTGCAAGAGATGAAAGCTTTTTTTGAGAGCTTGCAAAGTTGCCTTTTCTGAGAGTGTAGTATTTTTCTCCTGACCGAGACTTGTTGTCTGGTGGAAATAGGTAAGACCTATTTATACAAGTCGAGATTGAAACGTACCCTGGCCTCATGAAGGAAGAGAGTAAAGGGTGAAATAATGGGAGGAGGTGGTAACCGCAAGGTGTTTATGGGTGAAAACGTTTTCACCATTATTTCCTCATTTATTTGACCGCTTTATTCCTTTTCACGCTTTCTTAATGTGAGCGTAGTGTACGCTGCAAGTTGTGACCCCAAACCAAAACCCTGGAAAGCATCCCCAGTTTGTGTTGAAATCTCGAGTGTTGGTTGCTACTTGAGTGCAAGTGGCGCTGCTAGTGGCGCGTGTGGCATGTGTGGAATGCCTTGGTGGTAGGTTGTACGTTGAGTGTAAGTGGCAATGCCTGAGCTGCTAGTGGCGTGTGTGGCATGTGTGGCATGTGCCAATGGCATGTGCGTAATGCCTTGGTGGTAGGTTGCATGGTTTGCAAATTAGGCTACCAGCGTGTGTTTTGGCGTGTGCTAGTGGCGCGTACGGTCGAATTGGCCTAGGTTGCACAGCTTGCAAGTTAGGCTACCAGCGCGCATTAGGGCCACGGCTAGGTGATGAAGGCTACCAGCGAGCGTGTTGGCATGTGCCAATGGCATGCGTGGCCGTTAGAGCCGTGGCCTTGGTAGGAAAAGCTACCAGCGATCATGTTGGCATGTGCCAATGGCATGCGTGGCCGTTAGGGCCGTGGCCTTGGTGGGAAAAGCTACCAGCGAGCATGTTGGCATGTGCCAATGGCATGCGTGGCCGTTAGGGCCGTGGCCTTGGTAGGAAAAGCTACCAGCGAGCATGTTGGCATGTGCCAATGGCATGCGTGGCCGTTAGGGCCGTGGCCTTGGTAGGAAAAGCTACCCGGCGAGCATGTTGGCATGTGCCAATGGCATGCGTGGCCGTTAGGGCCGTGGCCTTGGTAGGAAAAGCTACCCGGCGAGCATGTTGGCATGTGCCAATGGCATGCATGGCCGTTAGGGCCGTGTCCTTGGTAGATAAAGCTACCAGCAAGCATGTTGACATGTGCCAATGGCATGCGTGGCCGTTAGGGCCGTGGCCTTGGTAGGAAAAGCTACCAGCGATCATGTTGGCATGTGCCAATGGCATGCGTCGCCGTTAGGGCCGTGGCCTTGGTAGGAAAAGCTACCACGAGCATGTTGGCATGTGCCAATGGCATGCGTGGCCGTTAGGGCCGTGGCCTTGGTAGGAAAAGCTACCAGTGAGCATGTTGGCATCTGCCAATGGCATGCGTGAGCCGTTAGTGCCGTGGCCTTGGTAGGAAAAGCTACCAAATGAGCATGTTGGCATGTGCCAATGGCATGCGTGGCCATTAGTGCCGTGGCCTTGGTAGGAAAAGCTACCCGATGAGCATGTTGGCATGTGCCAATGGCATGCGTGGCCGTTAGGGCCGTGGCCTTGGTAGGAAAAGCTACCGGCGAGCATGTTGGCATGTGCCAATGGCATGCGTGGCCGTTAGGGCCGTGGCCTTGGTAGGAAAAGCTACCGGGCGAGCATGTTGGCATGTGCCAATGGCATGCGTGGCCGTTAGGGCCGTGGCCTTGGTAGGAAAAGCTACCAGCGAGCATGTTGGCATGTGCCAATGGCATGCGTGGCCGTTAGGGTCGTGGCCTTGGTAGGAAAAGCTACCAGCGAGCATGTTGGCACATGCCAATGGCATGCGTGGCCGTTAGGGCCGTGGCCTTGGTAGGAAAAGCTACCAGCGAGCATGTTGGCATGTGCCAATGGCATGCGTGGCCGACTTTGCCTAGGTTGCATGGTTTGTAAACCTAGGCGCGGGCGCCATTTTGGCATGGCGTGGCTAGGGCCAAGCCAGAGTGCTTGGCTTGACGTGACGTGACTAGCGTAGCTAGGACCAAGGCGAGAGTGCGTTTGGCATGGCGCAGATAGCTCGGGCTAAATGTGGCTTGGCATGATTTGCCATTGGCATGGAGGTGAATTAGGGTTTTGTTCGTTGTAACCCTAATTTGAAAAAATACCCCCTATTAAATACTGACTACCTGCCTTAAATGTCCTAATAAATGTGTCACTGGTGATATTACGTTATTTTTAGGGTTTTACGAGTTTACCCTTCGTTTAAAAACCACCATCAACAGAAAGGTATCAAGCCTAATTTATCAAGGCTATATCTGTAAATAGGCAATCAAAGGATCCAGGGTCGAACCCCGGTGAACCACATTTCTTTTTTCTTTTTCATTCTTTTTTTTCCTTCTTCTCTCGAAAACGACCATTTCTTCACATAACCATTTCTTAACAAAGCAGAAGTGAATATCATCTTCAATCAATCCGTTAGTCATAATCGATCTTCAATTATCTACTTATCGAGTTTAGGGTTTCGATTTCAGTTTCGATCTATGTAAGTCTTTCATACTCATCATCAGTTTTTTGGAAATTTTAGGGTTTCGTTATCTGCTAATCTTTATGAAGAAACGTTGGATTTCAGTACGACGGAGATGAAGAACTCGGTCGATTGTTTCTCTCTTCTATGATCAGGTAGGCACATCTCTTAAAACTAAAATCGGTTTCTACTGTATTCTAGGATTCTATTAATTTAGGGGTTTTGTTCAATTTATGTTCCTCAGTGGTTTACAATGGTTTTATGTTCAATAATCACACTAATTGATACATAAATGTTGCATTTTCGTCCAGGGTTCTATAAATTTAGGGGATTTGTTCATCAGTGGTTTACAATTTTGAAATATTTATGGTTAGATATACAGAAAAATTGGGAATGTCATAGTAGACACAGCCACTTCAAAGATTAAATTGGGAATGGTTTAAATTTCTTTCATCCTTTTTATTATTTGTTTCGGCAGCCTCCTATTTTGGTATTACATGAAATTATCGCTACATGCTGGTTGGTCTTACTCTATATCAGTGGGGCTGCTATGTCTACGAACATTATGTTAGACCAACGTTTGAAAATCCCATAACAGTTAAAATTAGTGTGAATGCATCCAACCTTTATTTTTAAGCAAACCTAGGCTGGGAAGTTTATTAAGTATAAGAATTGGAAGTCGAACTTAAAGTTTGATCTTCATATGCGAATTTGAAAGGGACCAACCAAAGGCAGTACATCATCTTGACAGTTAACCAATAGTCAACTATTTACTGATGGACCCTGGCACTGGCTCGGGGGTAGAATGCATCAAACTCATAGCTTAGTGACCAAGGATGAAGTGCATTCTGTTTCAAGTAGCAAGTTTTACTCACTTGGGCAGTCCAAGGATGAACTGCATTCTGCATTCTGTTTGAATTTTACTCTACTACTTAGACAGTCATTGGGATAGCTTAATCAAAGGCCCAATTTGGCACAAAGTTGGACACATGGCTTAGTGACCAAAAAGGAAACTCAACCACTTAACTGTTGTAGTTTGAATGTCTTGGGTTGGGTGGCACTATTAAACTCATTGCAAATGCAGCGGAGTTGCTCTTATGCTGTTAAGGATAACCTTGTTATTGAATTATAACCTGGTTATTGAATTATTGTAGTGCTCTTAATTGTTAGTTGATATTGCTGCTTTTCAGATTTTAATAAACATTTGCATGTCAGTTCTTCCATATAAATTGTTCCCAGTTACGCATTCTGTGGTTCTTTGATGATGTGCTGTACTTGCTTAGGTGGTTTGAGATGCAATACACTAATTCTGAGACATGTTTCTGAATATGTTTCTCCTGAATTATGACACATAGTTAATTATATCTTGCATCATATTATCTATGTTGTGTTTGTGAATATCCATGTTTCTGAATAAACATGTCTCTGTTGTGTTTCTTTTCTCGCACAACATGGTCATCTGTTACTTCATTTCGATATTTTTAGAAAAACATGATCCTAGACATAAGCTGTCTTTAGTGATACCACCAACAAGTAGCAAAAACAGAGGTATACCTGTGAGCTAAGCCGTTTTTGTTGCCTTCATCACCAATATTTATGTGGACAGGTCCATAGGGATCTCATTTTCTGCCTTTAACACGTTTCTGCAATTCAAAGAACCTTGCGCGGTTAATTAAAAATGAACCCTTTAGCTGATATTCTGCACTAAATATCAACATTAGACACATTCTCCCATTAATTTAGCTTAAGTGGATTCTTGTTAAACTGATCCCAATGCAAATAATTTAGAGATAACAGGGTCCCAGGCACTTCTCATATGGGTGCATGTAATGATTTCAATCAATGCCATTACAAACCTGGGGTCTTTAGGGGCGACCCCAAAAGAATTAGGGGCGACACAAAACGACAAAAACTGTCATAATCGGTAGGTTATTTCACAATCGGTAGGTTATTTTCGTTGCATTTTTTTTAATCCCAAACTACCCTTTACAATCGGTAGATAACTATACAATCGGTAGTTAATCAACAATCGGGAGTAAATTTGGTTTGTATAACTTCCGAATATAAAGTAAAATCCTTTATCTTTTGAATTTTGACTATCCTATAATCGGTAGTCAAAATAGTTATCTTGACTCCCGATTAAAGTAGACCTTTGGCAAATATCCTATCATAATCGGTAGGGAATTTAGGTTATTTAACTCCCGAATATAGAGTAGCCCCAAAATGAGATTTTGCGAAAATCCTTTTTTTTTGAATTTTGGTTGAGCCTATAATCGGTAAGAAAGGAAGAGTTATCATGACTTCCGATTATACAATGGCTCTCTTTACAAATATTCTACCATAATCGGTAGTCAAAATAGTTCATATAACTACCGAATATAGAGTAGCCCCAAATTCGATTTTGCAAAAAATCCTTTTTTTTTGAAATTTTGGTTGAGCCTATAATCGGTAGTAAATGAAGTTATCCTAACTTCCGATTATCCTTGCTCTCTTTGCAAATATCCAACCATATTCGGTAGTCAAAATAGTTCATATAACTACCGAATATAGAGTAGCCCCAAAATCATATTTTGCAAAAATCCTACTGAAATTCAATTTTCTCGTATAAAATTTTTTTCTACGAGACGCTGTCTCGCACTCGCTAGGTCAAGTCGACACAAGGAGGGGCTACGCCCCCCCGACCCCTGCACTTCTCAGATAGCGTATCGGCATTGTATTCATGCCCGCACCGAGCTTTTTCAACCGCATTGGTTGAGCCTATAATCGGTAATAAATGAAGGTATCCTGACTTCGAATATATAGTTGCCCCAAAATGAGATTTTGCAAAAATCCTCTATTTTTCTAATTTGGTTGAGCCTATAATCGGTAGTCAAATAGTTCATATAACTACCGAATATAGAGTTGTCCCAAAAATGAGATTTTGCAATCGGTAGCTAACTAAACTACCGATTATGAAGGGGCATACAAGTATTTTCATCCTATTTTGTCTTTTGTGTCGCCCCTAATTCTTTCGGGGTCGCCCCTAAAGACGCCAGGATTACAAAGCACAACATAGGTGTTAGCATCAGGTTAATAGAACTACTACTACCTAGGTATTACCACTACCAAATTTGATTAACACATCCATTGCCTGTTAACAAGACTTTATTAAGCAAATTCTCTGGCCTAGACATGAGAGAGTTCTGTACTGTAAAGGGTTTATTTTCAGGGGTAGTCAGATAAAGGAATGTGGACAATTTCCCCCCATTCAAAACTTAATAGTAGGCCCAAACTTTTCAATTTGTCTTTTTCCTAACTATTTGTTCTCATATAATGAGAGCTTTCTTTTCATTTTTTGCTCATATTCTTGGTATAAAATTCCACCAAGTGCATGACATGACTTGCTATAGTTTATATTTGTCATCAAATTATACATTGGCAGTCAGGCTTACAATGAATCAGTTGTACTAGGTTTATTTATTTATTTTCAGATCTATGCTCCTACTGTGCTGGTGAAGCGGAAGTTAATTTCCTGCGGCAAAGTTTCATATTGTTGACATTGTTGCTCGAGGCAAGTGTCATGAAACCAATAGCAGTTAATTTTAACCTGCACAAAAAGCTGGTTCAGCAGAAATTAGGATTTGTCTCAAGCTTAAAGAACACCAGTAACTCCACATTCTGTGATCATTTTTAGAGACCAAAGAAAGATATTGATGCTGGCCAGATTTTGACACTTCTTAAAGAGACAATATTGCAGTATACAGGCTTAAAGTTAAAATCAACTTACATTATTATTTCTTATGTTCTTGTTTGTTTTAATAGTTTTTAGTTAAGATTTGAAGCTAAGAGAGTTGAAGCGGGCGTTGGTTGTCGAGTTTTGAGTCACGTTTTCGGTCGGCCGTCCCACCGTGGCAGCGGTCATCTAGTATTAGTTAGTGTGATTAGTGAAATGATTTTGAATAAAGATTTGAGATTAAAAAAATCAGATTTTAAAAAAAGGAGTAGAATTATTGAGAGAGAAAAGTTAGAGAAGATGAAGAAGAAAAACATGGAAAATAAAAAAAAAAATTGAGTTCACTAAGCTAGACTATTCAAGTGATGATAGCTCATCTGAATCTTCATCTCCTTCCTCTCCTAGAGTATATGTCAATCTTCACAATGATCCGGATATGGATTATTTCTTAGATGGTGAATGTATTCTTCCCCAAAGCCAATCTCTAGATGAAAACGATGGATTTTACCAACCACAACCGGAGGAAGACTATTTGGGTACCCAGGTATGCTCTAAACTTAGATAATGTTGGTTGAATTGGTCCAAATTTTCAAAAAAATGTGAATTTGTTAAGTAGATTATGGCTTGTTCGGTTACCTTATGTGAAGAACATGTAACCGAACTAATCTGAAAGTGTAGTTCGGTTTGTTTTTCTAAACACGCAGGTTACCGAACTATCCAATAATTGAGGTTTTTGGAAGTTCGGTTAACGGACATGTTACCGAACTTTGTAAATAGGATTACAGTGTTATGTTCGGTTTGGCCGAAATGTAACCGAACTTTAGGGTCTATAAGTTCGGTTAATTTGCAACCAATATCTAACCGAACTTATGTAAAATAAGATTGCACATTAGTGTATAAAGTTCGGTTGGTTCGCAAACTTCTTACCAACCAACTATCTAACCGAACTTACGTACAATAAAATTTGATTTAGTATACGTTCGGTTAGTTTGCAACCAATAGCTAACCGAACTTATGTAAAATAAGATTGAACATTAGTGTATAAAGTTCGGTTGGTTCGCAAACTTCATACCAACCAACTATCTAACCGAACTTACGTACAATAAATTTTAATTTGGTGTACGTTCGGTTAGTTCGCAACCAATAGCTAACCGAACTTACGTAAAATAAGATTTCACATTAGTGTATAAAGTTCGGTTGGTTCGCAAACTTCATGCCAACCAACTATCTAACCGAACTTACGTACAATAAAATTTGATTTAGTATACGTAAAGTTCGGTTAGTTGTCAACTTGCTTTACAAACCGAACTATGAGTTCGGTTATCCTGATAAAATTACCATATAACCGAACTTATTTATGATTGCAATTGATGTTGTTCCATTTCTTGTAGATTGAATGTCAACCTATACCAATGGATAATCAACCTTCTCAGGTTGGCATGTTGTTTGAAGATACATCTAATCACTATGTCATTGATTTGGTTTTTGATAAACCTATTGATGCGAAGAATTAGGCTAGAGACCATGCCAAGAAAACCATGTGCTTATTAGTTTTGAATGGAAAAGAAAGCCAAACTCGTTTTGAAATGGTTTGTGAGAGAAGTGGAGATCCCGATGTTAGTCACAAGAGGAAGGGTTATTTGTATAAAGGAAAGACGACGAGGAAGAACACAACGTGCTCAAAGAAAATTAAATGTCCGTTCAAGCTAGTATTTAGTAAGTGCAAAAAAAAGAATGGATGGGTTCTATCTATGGATAAGTGGCAGGTCATCATAACCACCCTCGTCCGGATGATCTTGAAGGACATGCAATGGCCGCAAGGCTCACTCCTCAAGAAATGGAGAAAATAGCTAAATTTAGGAGAATGGGAATTTCACCACTTAACATGCTTCGCTTACTAAAGGATGATAACAAGGATAATGTATCATCTTTGACCACCATTTACAATGCAATTGAGATAATTAAAAGGAATGAATGGAAGGATAGACAAGTGATGCAACAATTGTTTTTTTTGCGCTAAAGAGAAAGGCTACGCGGTTCAAAAGAAGGTCCGGAAGATGAAATAACGCATCTCTTCATTGCGCATCCGAAGAGTGTTCAATTGGCTGAATGCTTCCATCAAGTTCTTATAATGGATTGCACTTACAAGACTAACAAATACGAGATGCCATTGTTGAACATTGTTGGTCGTAGCTCGACGAAGTCACCGTTTACCGTTGCTTTTTGTTTTCTAGAAGATGAGCCAGAACCAAGTTACACTTGGGCGCTACAACAAGTGAAGGCCATATACCGAGATGATGATATCCCCGCGGTTATAGTGACGGAAAACGACGTAGCATTAATGAACGCAATAGAGAGAGTCTTCCCATTAGCACATAATATGTTTTGTAAGTTCCATATATGGTGTAATGTGATGAATAGGTGCAAGCCTCAAATTTGTCCACCAAAGAGGAAAGCATTTGAAGAGATTAGTAAGCTACCGGAAGATGAACAAGCGGATGCAAAAGAGGAATTCTATATACAATACACTATAAATCACGCTAAATAGGTTGCTTTCTCTGGTAAATGGGAGTCATTGACTTTGTCTCTCACCGAAGAAGAGTATAATCTAAATCTTGTGGCATTTATCGAACATTGGTCTAGCCCCGAATATCCCGAGGATATTGTAACGTATGTGGTTAAGCAATGGTTGGAACCGCACAAAGAGCGCTTCGTGTATGCATTTATCAACCACCATAAACACTTTGGGAATTAATCAAGCGACAAGTTTGGTAGAATCGGCTCACCACCGGTTGAAGAAAAATCTTTTTGGATGTGTCGATAATTTTGTGATTATTTTTAACGCAATGGAGAATTACTTCAACCGCGAGATTGATAGAATTAAAGAGAAGTTTCAAAAAAGCCGCATCATGAAGTACAAAAGGATTGTACAAAAAGATGGTAACATCAAGAAAATGGAGGACCTTTGGTTGTTCAAGGGACTCCATTATAATGTTTCACGTTCTTGCATTAAGAGGTTAATGGTAGAGGTGAATTTGATTGACATATGGGGAACCAAGCCGGACGAGGTGTGTGTTTGCAACATGATGAAGTCTATGGGACTCCCTTGTCGTCATATGATAGTTAAGTATGAACATGGCATAATCCCTCTAAGCGATATAGATCCATATTGGCAACAATTAAGTTTTGTCCCTCCTCCAAAGGGAGATGTCCGAGAAGAGTTTGGTGACAATGAGATGGGAAGAATCGTTATCGAGATGTACCGGAACATGAACAAACTCGAAAAGAAAATCTTTTGGGGTGACATGCGGCCAATCGTTTATCCACATACTTCGGAGAATGTGCACGAACCGAAAAAAGGCAAGAGCAAAGGTAGGCCAATCACCAAAGAAACAAAAAAACAAGTAAGAGAATATGCAAAGGTGCTGGCTAAGAGGAAAAGTGAAATGACCCCTTTTACTAGAGATCCTTGTTGGCATGAGCATACCGCGGCGAAGTACCAAGAATATTCTAAGAAAAGGTCTAGGAATATTATGGAAAAAGGCGAAACAAGTGAACGGTATATGAAGAAAAAAAGACCGATGTTACGCTCGCAACCAACCCCACCTACTCCATCGGAACCTAGCCAACCAATTCAACGAACGTGAAGCTTAAGGCTCCAATATGCCGTATCCAAGAAAGAAGTCGACCAATTGATGATACACCACCTTTTGTTGATAAAAGGTACTTGGAAGAGCTACCTACATACATTGGAAAGTACGTCATATCCACCGATGACGTCCCTCCGGATGGTAATTGCGGATTCCACGTTGTCGTACAACAACTAGGGCCTTTCACTGAAGGTGCGAAGCTGTATATATAATGATAATCAAATCACTTATGTCCGACAAAACACTACACCAAATTCTCGGATTAGTAACAGCAATTCGTAACGGCTTATGGGCCGTTACAAATTTCCCGTTACAAATGGCCGTTACAAAAAAATCGTAACAGGCAGGAGCCGTTACTAATTTTTTTTTAATTCGTAACAGTGGCCAGCCGTTACGAATTTTTTTTTAGGCGTGCCAATCACACGCTTGGTCACACATGGGTCGTAACACTTGGAATTGGTGTGTGTGGCATTCACATGCGTGCTTTCTACCCTTCCATCAACACCGTGTATGCCCAAACTAATATCTCTATCCTTCATTCTATTCTCGAGATGCATCTAAACCCTAGATTTTATACCCACTCCACATTACTATCTCTTATCTCTTTCTCTCTGACTCATCGTCCCTCTTCCTCTCCCTTTCATTTTTCCTCTTCCCCTCTCTCGATCTCTCAGAAGAAACAGGGTCGAAGAGAAACTAATTTTTCTTCTTCTTCTTGTTCTTCTTCTCTGTTGTTCTTCGTTTTTTCTCTTCCCAACTTATTCTTTTTCACTGTTCTTCGGTTTTTTTTATTCTCAAAAGCATGAACTGAGAAATTGTTCATATCAATTAAGAAGAAATATGGAGAAGTAAATGGATCAGGAAGGTGTTACTGAGGGTGTGAATTTGATTTTGGTTAGGGTTCTTATTGATTGAAGAACGGCGAATCAGTAAGAAATAAAATTAGGGTTCTGGAGTTTGTATTGAGTTGGTGCAAAATCGAAGGAAGTATTGGTGATTGAATAATGTAAGAAGGAGATGGTGGAGATGTATTAACTCGGGTTATAAAGGATAGGGTGAATCAGAGAGAGGAAGTTAGGTTTTGGAAAATTATTTAAGATGAGGTCAATGGCTAGGGTTTA
Organism: Papaver armeniacum; assembly: GCA_023531295.1. Taxonomy (NCBI): domain Eukaryota; kingdom Viridiplantae; phylum Streptophyta; class Magnoliopsida; order Ranunculales; family Papaveraceae; genus Papaver; species Papaver armeniacum. The sequence continues at coordinate 95,257 of JAJJWW010006058.1, read as the reverse complement.
AAGTGCTGATGCAGAAGCTCAATTGAAGCTAAACAAGGAATCAAGATGAACTAATTCATTCTAGGAACTTGATTTAAGGTAAACTTTCTTTACCTAATAGAATTATGTTATGTTCTATGAATTATGATTGTGTTTATCATCTGCTCATTTAAGCATTACTGTGAATGTGTGATAGCTATAATTTAGATATTATGAACCATGAATTCCATGACTATTATAAAGGAGAGTTAGTGTTTGTGTTAATTTGTAGAAACAACAAAGAAATTGAATCTGCTGTGAGAAATGAAGTTGTTGATTCATTACTGAGATGCAGTCTAAATAGGTAACTAATTCGATTCCCTTTTTGTAAAAATAGATTTAGTCTTTTGTTTATTGATATTACCGTGTTACCAATGTTCTCTCGAGGACTGGAAAAGTCTCCTTTGTTTTTGCTCAAAACACTTTCCCCGAGTTTCCTTATAGGTGTAGTTGTTAAGTAAAGTTGCATCGAGTCTCAGAAATTACTTTCACATAAATCCTTAGTGTGAATGAGGTTGGAAAATTATGCATGTCAATTCTAACCAAGTTATTAGGGTGCAGAAAGGCTCATTTGGAGTGAAGGGGAGCTCAAGATACAACTTGAAGAATTTCGTAAAGATCCTGAAATTTCTGATAAGGTATAGCATACGAGTTCTCCATTTTATATGTATGTATGAGACTGGTCAAGGATTTTGTTTGTTGTATCAATCAATTAAAGACATACATGCATTGATTTGTTTGCTCAGGGGGTCGTAACGGAGGATTTGTTCAACTAAAGAAGGCGATTGGAGCACCTGAAATGGTTGTCCTTCAATTTGGTAATGAACGACTGCTAATTTTATCAGTTTTATTCGTTTTAGATTCGAGAAGCCACTCTTGAAAGTTTAAAATGCTATTAGGTAGATGTAATGTACTCTTGTTCGATCCTTCTTCCTTACGTTCTTGACCACTAATTGATATTTGTCAAGTTTCCGTCACATAGTTTTGTTGTATATTCTCAATGGTTGTACTTCGCATGATTATATAGTTTTCTGGTTATTTTCTCGGATGCAACAACAAAGTTGTTATAAATACTCATGGCTTAGAAATCATACATGAATTTGATGGCACATAATATATCCTTCTCAGATGTCTTATTGTTGCTTTCATATAGTGGCAGATCTTTGAGGGGTTTTCTTGGTATTTCCACAAAGAAATTGAGCTTATGGAAGTACAAACATATATTGTTTCAAGGCTTATACCCCTGAAATCATATTCAAATACCCTGTATGTTCCAGCAAGAGGTTCTACCATTAAAATGGCATCCATTAGGTCCCCTTAGCAGCTGTAAGTTTTAAGTAAGTTCCTATTGTAGTATCTTCTTATAGTGATTTAAGTGAGAATGATATGAACTTAGTAGTTTCTATGTCTTCCCTCATAATTTGACATTGTGCCATTTTATTTTTGAACATATCTTTTCGTCTTCGATTGCTGTTCTTGGTTAATCTTCTCCACATGTATCTCCACATTTACTTAATGTTGCCTTTCTTTTTATGATTAGGTCATTGAGTATGGTTAGAGCAATTGAGGCGAAGTGTTGCATATTTGATACAAAAACAAAGAGTAAAGAGAAGGCAAAAATTGTTATGTGAGTTTGTTCTGTTATGTCTTAGATTTCATTTGCTATATCTTTTGTTTTGTCTTGTCTTTTATAATTGCTCGACCAACCGAACTTGGTTTTGCACGTTGTTCTTATTTTTATTTGAGTTTCAAAACATAATTTGTATTCCACTATAACATTGTATTCCATTATGAATCACTTGAATGAATCGAAAAGATTAGAACAAAGTATTGTTATTGAATAGGTGATATTGTATAATTAGATTGAATGAAATATTTTTATGCAGTAAAAAAATTGAACTCCTGTGTATTTCCGATCGAAAATGAACTCGCAGTAAACATTGACGGGTCAAAATTGGTCAGGTGTTGACCAATTTGACCAGGTCAAGGTTGACCAGCAAGAATTTTTTTGTTGTTACAAAAAAGTTCGTAACGGCTCGAGTGTTACAACATCCCTGTTGCAAAAAAATTCGTAACGGCTCCCGAGCCGTTACCACGTGGCAAATTCAGAACGGCTCAAGCCTCATTACGAGGGCCGTTACAAAAAATTTGTAACGGCCACAAAGCCGTTACAAAAAAAATGTAACACCCACTTTTGCAAAAAAAGAGGGCCGTTACAACCCGTTTTGTAACGGCCCGGTTCTCGTTTCTAATCCTGCATTTGGTGTAGTGAAAGTTGTTGATGAAGCTAAAGGACAACCCGGAATTTTACAAGCCAATGTTGTCCAATGGGGATGCTAGTCTTAATGTGAAGTTTGTTAGGTATCAAATGTGTCTCCACGGGGGGGATACAATCACAAGGGATCATTGGATGGGCATGACGATATGTGGGCACTTAATCGCCGAAGCATTCAATTGCGTGGTTCACTATTTCTCAAAAGGTGCTAGTTTCACATACACTCCGAAAACAAAAATATGTGTCGAGCAACTTAGACGTAGGAGAGTGGTGATTGCGCTTGTTAACAACAACCATTTTATAGGCCTCCTAAGTTAGAAGACGATTGTCCACCGCTCCGATATGGACACTCTTATTAGCTGTTGATGGTGGTTTTTAAACAAGGGGTAAAATCGTAAAACCCCATGACCTAGTGTTACCCGCAACACATTAACTAAGATCATTTAACTCAGGTGTAAATAATTAATAGGGGTATTTTTTTTCAAAATACCATTGATTAGGGCTTTCGACGTAACCCTAATTCCAAAACTAAGCCGCACACTGCGCACCACGGCAACCATGCCAAACTAAGTCGCACACTGCGCACCACGGCAACAATGCCAAACCAAGCCGCACACGGCGCACCACGGCAACCATGCCAAACCAAGCCGCACACTGCGCACCACGGCAACAATGCCAAACCAAGCCGCACACTGCGCACCATGGCAACAATGCCAAACCAAGCCGCACACTGCGCACCATGGCAACAATGCCAAACCAAGCCGCACACCGCGCACCACGGCAACAATACCAAACCAAGCCGCACACGCGCACCACGGCAACCATGCCAAACCAAGCCGCACACCGCGCACCATGGCAACAATGCCAAACCAAGCCGCACCCTGCGCGCCACTGCAACAACGCCAAAACCAAGCCGCACACTGCGCACCATGGCCGCAAAGCCAAAACCAAACTACATATCACACTCATTGGCAACCATGCCAAACTAAGCCGCTATGCCATTGGCACATACCAAAGATAGCGCCCTAGGCTTGCAAAACGTGCAACTAGGTCAACATGGCCGTACGTGCCATTGGCACATGCCAACGCCGTACCACAAGCCATATTTTCCAAGCCGCTATGCCAGTGGCACATGCTAAATATAGCGCCCTAGGCTTGCAAAACGTGCAACTAGGTCAACATGGCCGTACGTGCCATTGGCACATGCCAACGCGTACCACAAGCCATATTTCCAAGCCGCTATGCCAGTGGCACATGCCAAATATAGCGCCCAGGCTTGCAAAACGTGCAACTAGGTCAACATGGCCGTGGTGCCATTGGCACATGCCAACGCGTACCACAAGCCATATTTCCAAGCCGCTATGCCATTGGCACATGCCAAATATAGCGCCCTAGGCTTGCAAAACGTGCAACTAGGTCAACATGGCCGACGTGCCATTGGCACATGCCAACGCGTACCACATGCAATATTTCCAAGACGCTATGCCATTGGCGCATGCCAAATATAGCGCCCTAGGCTTGCAAAACGTGCAACTAGGTCAACATGGCCGTACGTGCCATTGGCACATGCCAACGCGTACCACAAGCCATATTTCCAAGCCGCTATGCCAGGGCACATGCCAAATATAGCGCCCTAGGCTTGCAAAACGTGCAACTAGGTCAACATGGCCGCACGTGCCATTGGCACATGCCAACACGCACCACAAGCCATATTTCCAAGCCGCTACGCCATTGGCACATGCCAAGTATAGCGCCCTAGGCTTGCAAACCATGCAACCTAAGCCAAGTCGGCCACGCATGCCATTGGCACATGCCAACATGCTCGCTGGTAGCTTTTCCTACCAAGGCCACGTCCCTAATGGCCACGCATGCCATTGGCACATGCCAACATGCTCGCTGGTAGCTTTTCCTACCAAGGCCACGGCCCTAATGGCCACGCATGCCATTGGCACATGCCAAACACACACGCCGGGTAGCCTAACTTGCAAACCGTGCAACCTACCACCAAGGCATTCCGCACATGCCAAACACACACGCCGGTAGCCTAACTTGCAAACCGTGCAACCTACCACCAAGGCATTCCGTACATGCCATTGGCGCATGCCAAACACACACGCTGGTAGCCTAACTTGCAAACCGTGCAACCTACCACCAAGGCATTCTGCACATGCGATTGGCACATGCCACACACGCCACTAGCATCTCTGGCATTGCCACCTACACTCAACATACAACCTACCACCAAGGAATTCCGCACATGCCAATGGCACATGCCACACGCGCCACTAGCACGCCGCCACTTGCACTTAAGGTGCAAAACAACGAGATATCAACACAAACTTGGGGATGCTTTGCGGGTTTGGTTTGGCGGTCACAGCTTGCAGGCGTACACTACGCTCACATTAAGAAAGCGTGAAAAGGAATAAAGCGGTCAAATAAATGAGGAAATAATGGTGAAAACGTTTTCACCCATTAACACCATGCGGTTACCACCTCCTCCCATTATTTCACCCTTTACTCTCTTCCTTCATGAGACCAGGGTACGTTTCAATCTCAACTTTTATAAATAGGTCTTACCTATTTCCACCATACGACAATTCTCGGTCAGGAGAAAAATACTACACTCTCAGAAAAGGCAACTTTGCAAGCTCTCCAAAAAGCTTTCATCTCTTGCAAGCTTTCATTTTCTGATACAAGTTGAGACACTACTCTCCCAGAACTATTCTGGTCTCAACACCTTTCTTTGCTTCCCTCCCCAAATCAACCCTTCTCCTTCACTTTGTGACCGAAGCAAGTCTGGAACGGCCATTTCTTGGTTTAGGCCGGACTTTTACAGATTGATCTCTCGAATCTATAAAGTGCTCACGTGCAAGACATTTGTTTAGGGTTTAAACCAGCTTTCTCACTCACCCATCGAATTTACCGAAATCTACAGAACGATTTTCACCCATAAACAATTGGCGACCCACAATGAGGATTGATCTATCGGCTACAATGTCGATCACGATCTTCGACCCAGATGTCAAGACGGTAGGGATGACGACTCAATCCGACGCAACTACCGACGACCCGGCTTACTAGTTGTAAAACTACACAAGAAAACGGGACTCGCCAAGATGCTACCAAAGGATTGGGGACTCGCCGAAGATGCTACCAGATTGGGGACTTGTCAATGCTACCAAAGAAAAAAACCGCCTTTTACATGAAGAGGGGCATGTTCGCAAAACCTATGAAGTGAGTAAATTCAGACTGCGCAAGATATACGATTTGTTTTTAGGTTCTTAGTAAAACCATTATACTACCGAGTATTGTGCCTATTGCTAGCACGCATTTTCATAAAGGCAATATTCCTTTCCCAAAACATAATCAGAGTCATATTATCAAAACCATTTATCCCAGAAATAATCCAATATCCTCAAAATCTACCAGCTGTCTACCAAAACCGGTCAAACTTTGAACCAGACATCCAATATGTCTTTCAAAAAAAAAAAGAGAAAAAGAACCTAAATGAAAGTTTAACGGAGAAACATTCAAGGAAAATCATCCAACAGAGGTCTGTTCTTCTTGAGAAAGTCAACTTTGCATCTTCAAGAGCCGCTCTCTTCATAGTCAACATCTTGGAAAGTTTTTCGAGTTCTACCTCCTGTCGTGCAATCTCCTCAATGGAAAGGCTTTCGACCGCCGCATCTTTCAACTTTTGGATCTCAAAGAAGGCCTTCGACAAACCACGAAGTGTTGAACTCCTTTTCTACGCACACGTCGCGATGGTGCTCCCGGGCTGGTAATAACGTCTTCAAGAAACGGTGTGACCAGTCACCTCACGCATATCCTCGATGGAAGATAAAGCCTCTTCTACACGCTTAATCGCTGTGCAATCGACTAGTGACTTTCTTGGTTGTGGCCATATGTCCGTATTTCTCCCAGATTCGGTGTACAACGCCTCGTGCTTAGCCGCACGTCTTTGAAGCCGCCAACCAAAGACATGACCCGGATAAGGAACCAAGTACGGAGGATCAAAATGGCGCCGCACTGGCCTCACGACTCGCAGATGGTTTTCCTCCATGTCTATGGAAACAACCATCGAGAATCATCCGCCTTTTGAGCCACATCTCAGCCCCGACAATTGGCTAACGCCCATCTCCAAGTCACCAAAGAAGTGGTCACCAAAGGCAAGTTTTCGTGTGCCTCTACCCTTAATCATCCTCCGAATCGGATTCCTCCCGCGAACTCGAGTTTAGACATTTTTCAAAGAGAAGAAACAGAAAAAGAGATAAAAGAAACGCGAAACTCACCGAACCACTTCCCGAAAAAGAACCGCATCGCCAGAGAAACCACTCTCACTTGTCGAACTTTCTTCTTTCTCTGAATCATCATCGCTATGAGAAGGCTCAAAGTCTTCTGCCGGAATTCTTTGAAGAAATCGCTGTCTCCCGGCAACGTGCAAGGGCAGCGAAAGCATTAACACTACCGAAGCCTGGAGGAAATAAGACGCATGTTTTCAAAGAGAAATTCATGTGTTTTGAGAAAAACCAAAGAAGAGGCGACACATACCTGGTTATTGGAAGAACTAAAAGACACGAGAGCCGAGGAAGGGTCTTTGAAACCGTCCGGAACCCGCCAAAGACGGTTCTTCGTTCTCCGTTCCTTAGCCTGGGACTTTCCGAGTTGCTAGGCAACTTTCGTTTGAGGTCTCTCAACATCGGATACTTCTTCAAAACTCAGGGAAGGTTTACAACGAACGTTCTCCACCACGTTATTCACAAAAGCCTGGATCATAATAAACTCATCGCACCGTAACTCATTATAGCCAAAGGTCGTCAAGTTACTCTTCCCATTTGTAAGAAGGGAAGGCGGATACCCGCCTCGAGGGCACCGGCATTGAGGGCGGCACGCAAGGAATCCTTAGGAAGCACCTACTGGTAAGCAAGAGGTACCCTTGATCGAAACCCATGTGACGAGCAAAGACGGCCAATATTGTAAGCGGCGCTATCTCGGAAAGACCCCATGAAGAAAGATGGCATATAACCGGCAAGCAACTTTGAACGAACAAGTTTTCACCAACGCTCAAATCGCCATCGAAGACAAAGACGTGAGTGGAGCGGAAGCACTGAGTGTCAATTTGATTCACTGACCTATGGACCGGCTCCCATGGGCGAAAATTGATTTCGTATTTACTTATCAAAAAGACTAACCAAGCTCACGCCAACCTTTGGATGCCCGTTCACCCATCGAAGAATTCCGGGAACCCCCAACTCGCGGAATCGAAGGCATCGGTTTCGAGCATACTTCTCAAAGTGCTCCCATATCCAGACTTGCAGGAAAGCAACGTGCACATATGAATTAACTTTCATAAAACCATTCGAAACTCGCGTGTTCGCAACTAGGTGATCCAGATGGACATACAGGGAACCAAGGAATAGCTTGCCAATGGGAAGAACCTCACCTTTTGCTAACTTCACAAAGAACCGCTAGCAACTCGGGTCTTATTTCCTTCTTGCCGAACCGTCATCAAAAATGTCTCTAGACAACCAGAGAGCCAAAAACGCCGCAACATGAAGATCACCGTTTTTCTGTTCAGTTCCAACTCGTCCGAAACCACCGAGACATCCACCAGCTATAAAAGGACCATTCATCCTCTTTCCGGACAGAATCCTTCGACTTCGCAATGAGTCTTTCGAGCTGTAATCTCCCAACTTAGCGGCAAGGTCATCCCGCATCTTCACCTCACTTTCGTATAATTGGATTTTAAGATTCCCAAGCACGGAAGATTCAAAAAGAGAGCCACACTCTCCAAGGAGAAAGTTATCTCACCCCATCTACATATGATTGTATGGGTGTCCGAACACCATCTGAGATGAAAGCAACCAAGCCCGGGATATCCTTCATAATCTGGAGGTTTCATCAAGCTCGACGCATCAATAATCTGCGCTCGAGTCGAGTTGGTGCTTATGCGCTCCTTACTCACCATGAACTCAACCCATCTACCAAAAGAACGCAATGGGCTTTGACACATCCCGAAATCAATGTTAGAAGAGGAGTATACCCCTTTTTGAAGACAACCGTATAGTATTCTCTCGGGCGAATCGAACGTGTCTTCCTGTCATCTTCACCACCGGTTAACAAAATTGGCACGAAGCCTGGATGATTTTTCCGAGCAGAGACGAGTTTTTGGCGAAGAACTCATCATCCGTGTTTGGTTTGGAATTATGGACATCCTTTGAGGAAGCGAAATTTTGTCCAGGTAACATCTTTTAATAGCAACCTAGTAACAAGATACCTGCACACACAAAAAAAAAAAAAAACAAGATTATCTCCCTGACACATAACCGCGCCCAACAAAAGAAAACCCGAAATAATAAAAAAGAGGAGGGCGTATTTTCTTCGGTTTCAAGACTATATGCGCAGAATTTTTCTTCGGGTTCAAGACTATATATGCAGAATTTTCTTCGGGTTCAAGACTATATATGCAGAATTTTCTTCGGGTTCAAGACTATATATGTAGAATTTTCTTCGGGTTCAAGACTATATATGCAGAATTTTTCTTCGGGTTCAAGACTATATACGCGGTATTTTATATGGGTTCAAGTGTGCCTACAGTATCCTTCTTCGGGTTCAAAATTATATAGAGCATTTTTCTACGAGTTCAAAACTGCACACGCAGTATTTCTTTCAGGGCCGAAAAATCATATATACAATATTTCCTGCGGGTTCGAAGTCGTATGGAGCATATATACAGTATTCTTCTTCGAGATTCATGTACAGTATTTTTTACGGGTTCAAGACCACACACGCAGTATTTTCTTCAGGGTTCAAAATTATATACGCGGTATTTTATACGGGTTCAAGTGCGTCTACAGCAGCCTTCTTCGGGTTCAAAATAATATATGGAGCACTCTCCTACGGGTTCGAATAATATACTCCCTCCGTTCCAATTTAGATGATGTTGTAGAGTTTTTCACGCAGATTAAGAAACATCGAAGAGAAAATTTTTTTCCATATCTACCCATATTAATACCCTTTTAAAAATTAAAACCTCATAATTTTTAGTTTCTAGATTCAAGTATAAATTATGAATCCCCATATAATTGTACTTGGGATCACCAAATATCCCAAGATGATAGAGAATAGATTTAAATTTTAAATTAAATTAATTATCTCTCACTGATTACAAAGAGAATGAATGTTATGTTGTGATTCCAAAGTAGGGGTAAATCTGTGAGAATGAGGAGAAAATAGTTAAACCTTCATCTATTTTGGAACACAAAAAAAAACCCTAAAACATCATATAAAGTGGAACGGAGGGAGTATGCAGTATTTCCCTTGGTTGCATACATACAATATTTTCTACAAGAGACACGCCAGAAATTATATGCGCAAAGAAAAACGCCTAGGGTTTACACCTACATAAAAAAAAAAAAGAAATACCGGAAGACATACCGGAAATTGGTTCTTCTTTATGACTCATCATTTGGTAGGAAAGGATGAAAAGATGAAAGTACAAGATGAGAGAAAGGGACTTTATATACATAGGCGTGAGGATTCTGAAATAGGGAAGGATTTCCTTTCCAAAATCGTGCGTAAGAAACGGCCCCACCAATTGCGCCAACTTCTCAATGGCCGCCCAAGTCACGCCTGCAAGCACGCACAGCTTCCACACCTTGCGCCGGTCCCACCAAATTAAGACACTCCCGGTTTCCCAGTTTCACGCAACTTCCCAATGTCGCCCAAGTTCCACCGGCCCCACCAATTGCGCCAACTTCTCAATGGCCGCCCAAGTCACGCCCCGCAAGCACGCACAACTTCCACACTCATACGGTCCCACCAAACTAGCACACTCTGGCCCCTGATTTCAGTTTCACGCAACTTACCAATGTCGCCCAAGTTCCACCGCCCCACCAATTGCGCCAACTTCTCAATGGCCGCCCAAGTCACGCCCGCAAGCACGCACAGCCTTCCACACTCTTGCGCCGGTCCCACCGGGCTAGCACACTCGGCTTCCGCCCACGCAACTTCCCAACGTCGCCCAAGCCGCACCGGCCCCACCGATTGTGCTAGCCTCCCTATTTGTGCAAAAACTCCCAGAGGCAAGGATCCCAAATCCTATTTATAAAAGGTCGACAAGCCCTCAATTCTCTTTTACGGTTTGTCGTTGATAGTCTGTCACCATCTTATGCTCACCTCGCAACAAAGCCCCTGTTCCGAGCTGCTGTGGACTTAATGTTGATGGTGGTTTTTAAACAAGGGGTAAAATCGTAAAACCCCATGACCTAGTGTTACCCGCAACACATTAACTAAGAGCATTTAACTCAGTGTAAATAATTAATAGGGGTATTTTTTCAAAATACCAGATTAGGGTTTTCGACCGTAACCCTAATTCCAAAACTAAGCCGCACATCGTGCACCACGGCAACCATGCCAAACTAAGTCGCACATCGCGCACCATGGCAACAATGCCAAAACCAAGACGCACACACGCGCACCACGGCAACCATGCCAAACCAAGCCGCACACGCGCACCATGGCAACAATGCCAAACCAAGCCGCACATCGCGCACCATGGCAACAATGCTAAACCAAGCCGCACACTCGCGCACCACGGCAACAATGCCAAACCAAGCCGCACACTGCGCACCACGACAACCATGCCAAACCAAGCCGCACACCGCGCACCATGGCAACAATGCGAAACCAAGCCGCACCCCGCGCGCCACCGCAACAACGCTTAAAACCAAGCCGCACACCGCGCACCATGGCAAAAATAACGCCAAAACCAAACTACATATCACACTCATTGGCAACCATACCAAACTAAGTCGCTATGCCATTGGCACATGCCAAATATAGCGCCCTAGGCTTGCAAAACGTGCAACTAGGTCAACATGGCCGTACGTGCCATTGGCACATGCCAACGCGTACCACAAGCCATATTTCCAAGCCGCTATGCCAAATGGCACATGCCAAATATAGCGCCCTAGGCTTGCAAAACGTGCAACTAGGTCAACATGGCCGTACGTGCCATTGGCACATGCCAACGCGTACCACAAGCCATGTTTCCAAGCCGTTATGCCAGTGGCACATGCCAAATATAGCGCCCTAGGCTTGCAAAACGTGCAACTAGGTCAACATGGCCGTGCGTGCCATTGGCACATGCCAACGCGTACCACAAGCCATATTCCAAGCCGCTATGCCATTGGCACATGCCAAATATAGCGCCCTAGGCTTGTAAAACGTGCAACTAGGTCAACATGGCCGTACGTGCCATTGGCACATGCCAACGCGTACCACTAGCCATATTTCCAAGACGCTATGCTATTGGCGCATGCCAAATATAGCGCCCTAGGCTTGCAAAACGTGCAACTAGGTCAACATGGCTGTACGTGCCATTGGCACATGCCAACGCGTACCACAAGCCATATTTCCAAGCCGCTATGCCGTTGGCGCATGCCAAATATAGCGCCCTAGGCTTGCAAAACGTGCAACTAGGTCAACATGGCCGTACGTGCCATTGGCACATGCCAACACGCACCACAAGCCATATTTCCAAGCCGTTATGCCATTGGCACATGCCAAGTATAGCGCCCTAGGCTTGCAAACCATGCAACCTAAGCCAAGTCGGCCACGCGTGACCATTGGCACATGCCAACATGCTCGCCGGGTAGCTTTTCCTACTAAGGCCACTACCCTAATGGCCACCCATGCCATTGGCACATGCCAACATGCTCGCTGGTAGCTTTTCCTACCAAGGCCACGGCCCTAATGGCCATGCATGCCATTGGCACAAGCCAAACACACACGCTGATAGCCTAACTTGCAAACCGTGCAACCTACCACCAAGGCATTCCGCACATGCCATTGGCACATGCCAAACACACACGCTGGTAGCCTAACTTGCAAACCGTGCAACCTACCACCAAGGCATTCCGAGATGCCATTGGCGCATGCCAAACACACACGCCGGGTAGCCTAACTTACAAACCGTGCAACCTACCACCAAGGCATTCTCGCACATGCCATTGGCACATGCCACAAACGCCACTAGCAAATTCCTCGGCATTGCCACTTACACTCAACATACAACCTACCACCAAGGCATTCCGCACATGCCAATGGCACATGCCACACGCGCCACTAGCAACGCCACTTGCACTTAAGGTGCAACCAACGAGATATCAACACAAACTGGGGGATGCTTTCCAGGGTTTTGGTTTGGCGTTCACACTTGCGCAGTACACTACGCTCACATTAAGAAAGCGTGAAAAGGAATAAAGCGGTCAAATAAATGAGGAAATAATGGAGAAAACGTTTTCACCCATTAACACCATGCGGTTACCACCTCCTCCCATTATTTCACCCTTTACTCTCTTCCTTCATGAGACCAGGGTACGTTTCAATCTCGACTTGTATACATAGGTCTTACCTATTTCCACCGCATTTGCCAAGTCTCGGTTAGGAGAAAATACTACACTCTCGTAAAAGGCAACTTTGCAAGCTCTCCAAAAAGCTTTCATCTCTTGCAAGCTTCCTAAGCTTTCACTTTCTCGATACAAGTCGAGACAATACTCTCCCATAACTATTCTCGGGTCTCAACAACTTTCTTTGCTTCCTCCCCAAATCAACCCTTCTCCTTCACTTTGTGACCGAAGCAAGTCCTGGAACGCCATTTCTTGGTTTAGGCCGGACTTGTACAGATTGATCTCTCGAATCTATAAACTGCTCACGTGTAGCACATTTGTTTAGGGTTTAAACCAGTTTCTCACTCACCCACCGAATTTACTGAAATCGGCAGAAACGATTTTCACCCATAAACATTGGCATGGATTTAACGCCGACACAATGTTGGGTTGGTGCATTAAGTACGAGCATAACATGGAGATGTGGAAAACTTTGAAGGATTCGGAAAAAATCATACACGAAGGTTCAATTTCCCTTGCGGATGATTAAATGTACCATTAATTAAACTAGGTATGCTTTGAACATCAACATAAGAATCAAAGATTGTGTTTTTTGGAATTTGGTCTTATTTTTGGGTTATGCTTTGAACATTTTCATAAGAATTACAGATTGTTATTTTTGGAACTTTTTTTTTTTCATATTGGAACTTAATTACATGACATCGCCGAACAGTGAGACAACAAAACTTAACTTCGGTTAGGAAATAAAATTAGAGGACATTTCCAAACTAAAACTAAATCTACATTCCCTATAATATCCGAAACGCGTTATGAAAAAGTCTTTAAGGATGCGGAAATGATCTTCATATTTGAAATCCTTTCTCTTCCGTCTTCGTCATTCGTTTTTTGATGTTAAAATCATTTCGGCGAATCCTTCACCCCTAAGTCGATACCGCCTTACAATACGAAATAAAGCCATAAATTCCACAACTCTATCTCTAATCTTTCCGAATTGAATGAACAAAGCTATATGATCACGGTTATGAGGGTTTGTTGTGTCGGAGCAGAATTTCTCATGAATTTTCCCTCAATAACTTTGACTCATAATACCATTCATTCTTCGTTCTTCACACCTCTTTGGATAGTATAGTATGTAGTTTCTGCAAAGAGAAAGATCTTCATCTAGAGTAAATTTAGGAGTAGTAACTGCCATTTTTAGAAATCTGAACTATGAGACACATATTTATACCACTGAGGTGTATAACGGCTATAAAAATATCCGTTACTTGAAATTTGTGTCATTCAAATTTCAAAATACATAGTTCGGTTACATAAGAAATGCATCTGCAAAACCGAACTCGAGGTTCTTGTTGGTTCTAAATCCAAGGTAACCGAACAGTGCAAACCACCAAACTCTAAAGTTACAGTGTAATGTTCGGTTACCTGGTAAATCATAGCAGGTAACCGAACTTAGGAAAATTATGTCTCATTATTGATCTCCACATTGTAATGTTCGGTTACCTGCAAAATAATACCAGGTAACCGAACATTACACTGTAACTTTTGAAATTTTGTTGTTGTGAGTTCGGTTAGATTTCAAAATCTACGAACCAACCGAACTTGTGGACCACCAAGTTCGTAACTGCATAATAATACAAGGTAACCAAACATTACACTGTAACTTTTGAAATTTTCTTGTTGTGAGTTCGGTTAGATTGCAAAATCTGAGAAACAACCGAACACTGGAGTTCGGTTGGCTGCAAAAATTGCAGTTAACCGAAATAAAACTACACTAAGGCTGGTTTATGAACCCATAAGTTCTAAGCATTAGCCTTTTTCTCGCGAACCAACCGAATATTGAGTTCGGTTGCCTTGCAAAAATGCAGTAACCGAATACAACTCTGTAACTTTCAATTTTTTTGTAGCTGAGTTCGGTTAGATTTCAAATTTGAGAACAAACCGAACTTAAGAACATCCGAGTTCGGTTGTTTACGAGATTTAGTCTACAAACCGAACTACCTAATTGTTTCTTAAAAATTTGAATGGAATGAAACACTTAACCGTCAAATAGCCGAACTAATCCGTTAAAACACAAATTAAAAGCCAAATTATGAAATTCATTTACTAATCCACATAACTAAACGTTGGAAGCACACGAACATAAGAAAACAAACTACCAAATCCGCAATAAAAAAGTCTTCCAAACATAAGAAAACAAAGTATTAAATCCACAATAAGTTTTCTAAACATAAGAAACCAAAGTACTAATTGTTTCAATCACTCATTTACCACGACCACTACGATAAAATTTTCTACTCTTGCGTTTGGGAGCTTTAGGTCGTCCTTCGTCACTAGGAGTGTCATCTCCACTGCTTTGTTGTTCAACCATCCGACTTGAACCTTCCCCTTCTCGGCGACTCCTCTTCGACGACATGGTCTGGCTTGGATCAACCTGGCTTGTATCGACAAGGTTGGGATTAAAAACATTAGTTATTTGGTTGTAGAGGTCTGTTTGTTCTCGAGTATCCATCGGCTCTCCACTCCGTATTTTTGCCATCATTTTATTCAACAATTTAGCACTTGCCTTCACCTATTCTCATCAAAGACATAAGTAACTATTATTTTTCAATACTTCATAACATTTTTAAAAACAAAAAATAAGAGTAAATTTCTTACCGCCGAATTCCACAAGATCAAGGCCTCATCACCACACATAGGGGTATGCTTCATAATTTTCTTAGCCTCTTTCTCCACCGCCTTCGCTTTTTTTTCTCAAAGACGGGCTTGTTGGATAGTGTTTATTACACGAGGATGAGAAAAATGTTCATACCATTCCATATATCCCTCGTCGCCGGCATTTGGCTCATCAAACGAATCTTCTAACTCTGCAACTGGAACAAGATAATCCCTAAAGTTCTTCCAGTGGTCCACTGATGGAGAAGGATCGTATTTGTGGGTGAAATTCATCTCGGTGTTCTTAGTTCCCTGCTTCTTCACCTTGAAGTTGAAGTTTTCCACTTGTGGGACACTTTGGACACAAGAAACTTGTCTTAATACTCTTCGAGGATTATACATTGTACAACCTCCAAGATGAAACAACGGTCCATTATACGCCGCAACAGGTGAGAAATCAATAACCTCAACATCCTCCTCGTCTTCATCTGATGGAATGGTGTAAGGATGGAAAACCACATCTTCCACTGTTAACTTATCCAATGTCTCCCTCATCTCCAACACCTTTTTTTTCTTATTCTTTTCCCGTGAGTTCAAAAATTCAGATTTACCAGCTGTAGGCTTCCCATAAGGCCAAGGAGTGTGAGCATGAGACAATTGAAGTTTAGGGAAGTGGTCGTACACCCAAACCTATAAGAAGAGGTAACAAATAATACATTCGCAATATGATTAGTAACAATACACATTCATTCACTTATATATTGAAACACACAAACGATAATTTAACGGGGTATCTGAACAAGGGTGTATAAGCCTCCAAAATATATACTGTTAAGCCTCGAAGCTTTTCTGAGTTCCTCTTGAACGAATGAAAGAACCGCAATGCCCCAAGAGTAGTTTTTCACCTCATTCAGGGGGTCCAATAGCTGGAGGTAATGAGCATTTACCACGTGACCTGAACTATCAGGGAAGAAAATGGTTCCTAGTTGATATAACAAATAAGCAGTCACATGGTGCTTAATCTTCTCCTCTGTCATCACCAACTTTCCTTCAGCAACCAAATCTTTCGTCCCCGAAAACTCATCAAACAAGGTTTTGAGCTTGATCTTTTTCAACTTCTTCTTGTACGTGCGGTGTTCCTCAAACTCATTATACTCATCACCTTCCTTAGGCTCTTTGTTAGCTCGTCTAAACTCACATTGTGCCTTTTTATCGCTCCATCCTAGACACCTTTCGACTAGCTTTTCAAGAAGTTCATAACTCATCAAGGGATCGTAGCCATATCGAACACTTGTTCCCGTAATTGGTAGGGTTGTGATTCTAAAATAATCATCCGGAGTAATTGCCATCTCACCAAAAGGTAGATGAAAGGTATCCGTCTCTCGGATAAGACCTCTCGGCAAATGCAAAGAAATAATGACAAAGATCAAATTTTTGGTGCGCATGTTGTATCCCCGCTCCATAGTACACAACCAAATACCGCCAAGCGGACCTCATCACACTCATTTTCTATATTCCATATCTTGTTCTTTTGACGTTTCAAAACACGAACAACATTATTATGATCCTACAAAAGCAACATCATATCTTATATACTAATATATATAGAAAAGAACAATATATGGAATAAATATAATATTTCATAATAAAATGACTGAGCCATCTTGATGGTTAAGATTGAACCATACCTTTGTTGCAAATATCTTGGCATCCCATGAGTTTTTGTAGCCCATCAATACCTCCCCTCCATCTCTTGGAGTATCATAAGTTGGCTTCTTTGGAGGAAAACACAAATTGTCATTAGGAATGTATGAATATCTAGCACAAGGCTTTTTAGGCGTCTTTATAGGTTTCTTTCCCACTATTTCTACTTGTGCCTCTTTCTCTTCGTCTTCCTCTTCATCCAAGTCCTCCTCTGATTCGTCATCATCCTTATCTCCATCTTCCTCATCTTTTTCACCGTCATCATTGTCACCCTCATTTCCTCCTCCTTCAGCTGGTTCACCATCATTGTCACCCTCATTTCCTCCTCCTTCAGCTGGTTCACCATCATTGGCACCCTCATTTCCTCCTCCTTCAGCTGGTTCACCATCATTGGCACCCTCATTTCCCCCTCCTTTAGCTGGTTCACCTTCTCCACCTTGATGATGTTCTTGAATGCCCATCTCTTCCACGATCTCTTCATTAACTTATTGGATTACGTTGTCAACATTATCTCTATTAACACCATCTTGGATGAAAACACCCGATAATGACCCACCTCTATACTTAGCATTTTTTTTGGTTCCACTAAGTTACGGATCACAATGTACTTTGCCTCGAGGCGTGGGAGTTCTCAGATCTTCCAATAAAGTTTGGTTTGATTTTTTGCCTCTTCCACTAATCAAGAAAACAAAAGATATTAGCTTAACCGCTAAATGATTACTAATTCAGATGCAACATAAGGGTTCTCAGCATATAGTTCGGTTACCAAAGGTTTTTTACGAACAAACCGAACTCAACATTGGTTAATGTACCAATGAAGAGTTCGGTTTGTCAAGGTTTTTTGCGAACAAACCGAACTCAACATGTATGCAACTACTGATGAGTTCGGTTTGTCAAGGTTTTTTGCGAATAAACCGAACTCAACATGTATGCAACTCAACATAGTTCGACAAGTTCGGTTAAATTGAAACTCAACATATTGGGAAAAATAGCATAGTTCGGTTACATTGAAGAAAAAAATTTCGCTGCCAGTACGGTTACTAAATAGTTTTAGATTTTTATGCGAACAAACCGAACAAAATAGCACAATTCGGTTACATAAAAACTCAAAATAGCGGGCAAAATAGCAGAGTTCGTTTACATGTGAACAAAAAATTGTTGTAAAATTGGTTAAGTTCGGTTAGAAAAAAAAATTAGGCTTCTTTGTAACTAACCGAATCGGCGTTTGCTGACCTAGTTTTGAATCCTATAGAACCGAACTGTTCTTCGTGTTCTTCCTTTCAGGAAGTTCGGTTAACAAACTAGGGTTTTTTCGAAATTGGTCTTAACCGAACAATGCACTGTAACTTCCATTTGAACCCTATTTTGATGTTTTCTATTCAATTGAAGCAATCAAAATCAAATTAAAAGTTATGGGTTTGTTGGAAAACACCTGCGGATTGGTCCCATGGCAGAATCAGGCTTCTTCTTGCGTCTTTGATACTCGATGATGCCTCTAACTTCCGGTTCCACTTCTTCCTCAATTTGAACTTGTTTGTGATGTGCTAGATGTCCTAATGGGGGACCTGTTCCTGGGAGTCTTTTGGTTTGCTTTTGAAGAACCATTCTTATACTCGATTGATTAATCGACGATGAAAATTTTATGAATCGACGATTAATCAATGAAGACGATGTTGAAAGGAATAAGAAGAAGAAGAACATAAGACCCAAAACTTGTTTGAGAGGTGAGGTCTGAGGATTATATTAGGTTAATAATCTAAAACCGTTTTAGTGATAATCTTAATTAGGTTAGTAATGTCTTTTTAGACATCCCTTTTTAGGGTGATTTTTGGTCCCCAAATACTTGTTTGGTTGAAAACTTGCCCAAGAATAGGTTCATATTTATCTATTAGTGAAAATTTCATCATTTTGCTTTTTTGGTCGTCGACAGTGTTCCATTTGATCCTAGCACTTGTTCGTTAATGAGGGAAGAAAGCAGCTACCTCTTAGTCCTCCTTCAAACCCTCCTCGTGTTGGTGATAAACTATTGTAGTTAACGACAAAGGTCTTAGAACCACTGATTGACAAGACTCAGGAGAAGACCAATCAATTCCATCTGGTAGAGAGGTGATGATGATGATGTTGATGAAACCAATCCGGTCGGGCCGGAGGAGGTAACAACGATGATGATGATGATGGTGATCAAGACATGCTTGATTCCGGATGAAATTGTTGAAGAGGAAGAGGAACCATTTTGTTTGTTATTGGGATGGTTGCCCAAAGAAGGTGAGCCTCCAAAGGGACCCCAGATGATGGGAGCTGTTCTTTTTGGATACAAACACTCATGCAAGGCATGATCAGCTTAATCCGTCTTTGTTATTTATTCAACTATCTTAATTAAATTTGTCAAGTGTTTGTATTTCTCATTTTCTTTTTTTGGTATTTTAGGATCACAAGCATGCCATCCGCCTCATGAGGCGCCAAGCTTCGTGTCACTACTTGGAATCTACTTGAATGTGAGGAGGTGAAAGTGATTGTAGGAACTCGGGGTTGTTGCCCCGGTGGAGAGTTCTGATAGTTACCATCTCTCGCATTCTGTGAGCTGTTCTATGGAGAGACCGACATCATATTCCCATTCTAAGACGTAACTCCTGATGATGCTCAACAAATTCTAGGCCTCGAGGTTGATGGAAAAAGCAACACCGCGATAATGCTTTCTTTTCGAGAAGATTTACGATAAAGAAATTGTTCGGTTGGAGTCGGAGTTCAGACGGATGATGTTCTTGACAAGAAGGATGGTCGACTAATTAAGAAGTTTAATGTGAAGAAGTTGAGGGACAAACTATGGAAGACTCGTGAAATCCTTGATAGTGAAGGAATGGTGCACCCGTGCGGTGGGTTTGGATATAGGTCCACATCGTTGCGAATAATAGGTCTGATTTTTTTTTTTTTAAGATTGATTGCATTACCAATCATTCTATTAATTGTTTATTGTTTAATTGAATATGAAGGATCATGAAGACCTTTGTTTATGTTGCGCGAATAGATTATAAGAAAAAGCTATTAAGGATGCACAAGCCAAGACAAAGGTTAGGGTAGCAGTTAATTTCCTTCATTTTTTTATGTTGTGGTGGACAAATGTTTGGTTAATGGTGTGGGACAAATGTTTTTTACGGTTTATGGGACATGTTTCATTTGTTGGATGAATGAATGGTTTGTTTATAAAGTGTCAATATATTTGCCGCTAAAACCGTGTAGTTACTGTGGCCGGCAAAGGTAATACTTTAGTGATAATCTTAATTAGGATTGATTGACTTGTACTTGGGCACTATAACGGCCAAATTTGGGCACCATCCTATAAATGGCATATACTCCAAAGCTCATATCATCACACACCCATCTAACTCACCCAATAGCTCTCTAAATTAGTAAGATTTGTCCACATTTTAGGACATCCTAGGGTTATAAATGTAGGTATATGGCCTTATCAATTTAGCTATCCATGGTCCATTGAACAATTTGTAAGTATTTTTGTGGTTTATTTTACAAATCTTCCAACTTAAACCGCACTCAAAGTGGTCCCAAAAAAAAAAAGAGGGAAGCATTCGGTTCATATTTATCTATTCATCATTTTGCTTTTCACAGTGCATTTGATCCTAGCACGAGGGATTAGGTTTTACAATCAATGTAGCCAAAATTGAATGAATAAAGTAAATTACATCTTCCATATTATGTTAGGGGTGAGCTGCGTAACTTTTATTCCGGCCCATTTTGTTTGTTATTGGGCCCATTTTCAAAACCAAAATTTTTAGATCGTAAGTGATCAGCTCATAATTTCAAAATTTTAATCAACTCAATTAATTAACCTAATCAAATTTTAGTATTAATTAATCAACTTTTAGGTTAAGGGGTGGTTTGGTTTTACTTCATAATGACCAGATTTTGTCTTATTGGGTATACCTCAATTAGTTTGAGTATACCCCAATCTCGCCAGGTTTATCTATTCATCATTTTGCTTTTCACTGACTACCTGAGTTTTTTATTCCGGCCCATTTTGTTTGTTATTGGGCCCAATAATGTAAGTGATCAGCTGCCTAACTTTTAGTCCGTCACTTCAGTGTACTGACTAGTGACTACTGAGTTATTTGCTGATTTATTTCTAAAGTTGCCCCTGACGCGCCTGATAAAATCACTATGGTTAGTGTCACATGCCGGTTATACCATTGTCAAATGTCAATAGCAGTTGGTGACAAAAGAGGGGCAAAATATGAATAATAAATGTTTAAATCAGGGAGTTTTGTGTACAAAATTGCATGGATAATCTTTAAGAGATCTAGTCGGAAAGTGAGGAGGATGCACCTGCACGAATAAGCACAAATGTTCCTTTATTTGGCTTCGCCCCTGGTCAGAGACTAAAGCGATCAACTTGTTGATATCGGGAAGTCCGTATACTTTCCAACTTTTTTTCTCATTTGAGCTGCAAAATTACTTAAACATAATTTGCGTGCACATCTTTATGCAAACTTGAAATCATTGCAAGCCTTTTTACTTGACACGGTTGTCCTTGAAACTTTTCAAAAGGCAAAAATTCTAACAATTGAGTCAGCTTCTGAGCTTCACTAAAGCCTAGATAGGGATAAAAGTAAAACCAGGACAGGATCCCTGCACAATAACAGAATTACTAATAATAGCAAATATTATCCCAACCATATGGAGCCTCTCATTCAATAAAACCAAACAGCTTTCAAAACTCTAAAGACAAAAAAGAAAATGGAAAACGTATAACATAAGAAAAACCAAACAAAAAATTCAAACCAATCAGATTCATGAACAACCAACATTGGCATCATCATCATAATTATCAATAATCCATCCTTCGTCATCACAACCAACAATCAGAAGGGAAAAAAATCAAGCTAGGATTTAAAAAGACAGAAATTCTAATGTCAATTTGGAACCTTTCATTTAATAGCTGTTCTTGTTGAGGCTCCAGAGGCCAGACTTACGGCGTGTTTGTTTTTTCCTCTATGTAGATGCTAACCTCTATTATCCTCTACGTAGTGATGGGTCCCATTTATATTGGTGTTTGTTTTTTCCACTATCTCTACATAGGTAGCGGCAAATCTCTATCTATATAGAGGAAATCAAATAGCACCAATTAGGTGATATCTTTGAGCCTTTACCTATATTAAACCTTCAAATGACTAATATACCCCCGAACAAACTTATAATGTCCAAAAATAATTCCTTAAGTCAAAATCTAAATTTTTCCCTGTTTCATAAAAAGTGATATTTTCGCCCGTTTCAGAAAAAGGGATTTGCGTTGTTTCAAAAAAAGTGATATTTTTTATGTTTCAGAAAAAGTGACACTTTAGCCCCGTTTCAGAAAAAATGATACTTTCGCCCTGTTTCAGAAAAAGTGATATTTTTGCTCTGTTTCAAAAAAAGTGATATTTTTGCCCCGTTTTAGAAAAAAAATGATTTTTTCTTACTCTTTTTTCAGAAAAAGTGATTTTTTTTTCCTCGTTTCAGAAAAAGTGATACCTTCGCGTCGTTTCAGAAAGAGTGATACTTTTGCCCCGTTTCAAAAAAAGTGATATTTTTGCCCCGTTACAGAAAAAGTGATATTTTCAGAAAAAGTGATTTTTTTGCCCGTTTTCAGAAAAAGTGATTTTTTTTCCCCGATTCAGAAAAAGTGATACTTTTGCCCCGTTTTAGAAAAAGTGATATTTTTGCTCCGTTTCAGAAAAAGTGATACTTTCGCCCGTTTCAGAAAAAGTGATATTTTTGCTTTTTTTTAAAACAAGTGATACTTTCGCCCCGTTTCAGAAAAAATGATATTTTACCCCGTTTTAGAAAAAAGTGATATTTTTACCTCGTTTCAGAAAACGTGTTACTTTCGTCCTGCTTCAGAAAAAGTGAACATCTTTGGTTGTATTTTCTAATACATTTGTTTTTTGGAATTTTTGAACATCTTTGGTTGTAATGGATCTTCATGGATTTTTTGAATTTTATAAGGGTAAAATGAGAAGTATATAAAATTGGCTACACAATACAGAGTTGTTAAATAGTGGTCAAACAAACATGATTTTAAGAGACATTATATAGTGATATTTATATAGATATAGAGGTAAACCTCTATGTAGAACCCTCTACCTATATAGAGGAAAAAACAAACATGTTGTTAACCAACTAATCCGTTCCACGGGACTTTACAGTGGCAGCCAGATTTATAGCCTTTCAAGTCAACAAAGGGCCTAAGAAGTTAAAGAAATGAAATTTAACTGACCTTATGTTGGATATTTTCAAGATTGTTTGCCGCTATCCGGGGGTCCGGGGGGGCGTAACCTTTAAATTAGGACAGAAAATTAAGATTTTACGTTCTGATCGTGGTGGTGAGTATTTTCCTAATGAATTTAAATTCTTTTGTCAAGAGCATGGTTTAATTCATCAATTTACTGCACCTTATACACCTCAACAAAATGGTCTTGCTGAAAGAAAAAATAGAACTTTGGTAGAGATGGTTAATGCTATGCTTATTAGTTCTAATTTGCCTAATTCTTTGTGGGGTGAAGCAATGTTATCTGCATGTTATATTTTGAATAGAATTCCTTTGAAAAACAAGAATGTTTCTCCTTATGAATTGAGGTTTAATAGGAAACCAAATTTGAGAAGACTTAAAGTTTGGGGTTGTTTGGCATATGTTAGGAAGCCTGATCCTAAAAGACCTAAGTTAGGAAATAGGGCGTATAAATGTGCTTTTGTAGGTTATTCACTTAACAGTATTACTTACAGATTTTTAATCCTTGACACTTTTGAGATTATAGAATCCGTAGATGTGGAATTTTTTGAGAACTTGAATAGGAATAGTTCCCAAATGCAACCCATAGAAAATCCATTGTTACCTAGTATAGAATCTGTTGAGACTAATAACAATGATGAACATTCTGCTCGTACTAAAGACATAAAATATACTTCTGAAATTGTAGAAGATATCGAACCTAGAAAAAGTAAGAGAGCAAGAAAAGCGAAAACCTTTGGCCCAGAATGGGTACAATATCTTGTAGAAGGTAGTAAGAATGAAATTCTTAGTGTTACTAAATATGTTATGCATGTTGATGGATGACCCTAAAACTTATGTTGAGGCTATGAGTTCCAGATTTGCCAGTTTCTGGAAAGAGTTTATCAATGATGAAAAGAATTCACTTTTGACTAACGATACTTGGATATATTGTGATTTACCTCCAGGCGTAAAGCCTATTGGATGTAAATGGATATTCAAAAGAAAGATGAATGCCGATGGTTCCATTGATAAGTTCAAAGCCGGATTAGTTGCTTAGGGTTATAAGCAAAAACATGGAATTGATTACTTTGATACATATGCTCTTGTTGGTCGCATCTCTTCTATTCGTTGTTTAATAGCACTTGCTTCTGTTCACAAGTTGATTATTCATCAAATGGATGTCAAAACTTCTTTTCTAAATGGTGACTTAGAAGAAGAGATATATATGGAACAACCTTAAGGTTTCATATTACCAGGCCAAGAAAAGAAGGTTTGCAAGTTGGTTAAATCTCTTTATGGCTTGAAGCAGGCTCCCATGCAATGGCATGAGAAGTTTGACAAAGTGGTTTTGTCATATGGTTTTGTGGTGAATGATGCGGATAAATGTATCTATAGTAAGCATGATAGTTCTGGATGTGTAATTCTTTGCTTATATGTTGATGATATGCTTATCTTTGGACCTGACATGTCTGTTGTGGAAGAAACAAAGAAGTTTCTTAGTTCTAACTTTGATATGAAGGATTTTGGAGAGGCTGATGTAATCTTTGGAATTAAGATCCTAAGAAAGGGGAATGAGTTGGCCTTAACCCAATCTCATTGTATTGAGAAATTTCTCAAGAAGTATGTTCACTTTGATGACAATCCAACACCTACTCCTTTAGACCATACTATCAAGTTAATGAAGAACATTGGTCTTACTCATGCACAACTTGAATATTCCAGTGTTATTGGAAGTCTTATGTATGCTATGCATTGCAAAAGACCGGACATAGCCCAGGTCGTGGGAGTGTTATGTCGTTCCTCAAGTAATCCTGGAGTTGAACACTGGAAAGCAATTTCAAGAGTTATGGCTTACCTGAAAGGAACAATTGATTTTTGTTTGCATTACCAAGGCTATCCCGCTGTATTGGAAGGGTACAACGATGCTAACTGGAACAATGTAGAATCCAAGTCCAAGTCGATGTTTGGATGGATATTTACATTAGGGGGTGCTTCTGTGTCTTGGAGTTCCAAGAAGCAGACTTGTATTTCTGATTCAACAATGTTGTCAGAATTGATAGCCTTAAATGATGCATGTAAGGAGGCAGAATGGCTTAGAAACCTACTTATGGATATTCCATTTTGGAAAAAGCCATCTCCAGCAGTCTTGATTAATTGTGATAAACAAGCTACAATCTATAATGTCTCTAATAAGACTTATAATGGAAAGTCTAGAATGCAAGTCTTAGACATCAAATGGTTAGACAACTACTCAAGAGAGGAGTAGTTACGGTTAACTTTATTGAATCAAAGAAAATTTGCATGCACTCCATTTACGAAAAAGTCTACCAAATTCAGTGGTTTCAATGAAATGTAAAGAAATGGGACTAAGGTCTGTGAAGAAAGGTTGATCTCCCATAGCAGAAACCCAACCTATGTTTTGAAAAAGATAAACAAGGTTCAATGTGGTACCAACAAGTTATGGAAGAGATTATGGAGCACTAATATGAAATTTCCCATTTCTAATTAGTGTTGGGTTCTGCAAGAAAAAAGGATGGATGAAAATCTCTAATATAAAACAAAGCATGGACAACTTAGCCTAGATAAAGAGCGGTCAGGATTCATTCTTGGGGAAAGCTAAATCTATGGTTGTGGTTGTTTACATCATTATTGTATCATTAATTTCTTAGAATAAATACTTAATTAATCTCTTATCATAAATGTCTTATAATTATCTTAATAAATATACTTTCATTAAATAAATAATAAATTTGTTAATTAAGAAACATAATAACTTTTAAAATTCTTTTTAACCAATTATATTTTTCTAAATATATTTTTATTAAATAAATAATAATTATATATCAATAGAAATTAGGATAACTGTGGTGGTGTTTGAGAGTGGTGATGCATGGACCTTGCAAGACGATAATGATGGTGGTGGAAAAGGTAGTGGTAATGAGTCGCTCGTGGGAAAAGAAAAGTTCGAAGTCGAGTGAAAACATGTTTATTGTATGTCGCTGAACAAAAATAACATTATTACTGAAGTTGTGGTTGATTTTTTTTCAAAGAGGTCTCGCTACATGCTTCACTCCTATGGTTTCTTCGAGACACATAATTCGTCAACCTACGTGAGAAACATAATAATTAAAAAATATGAAAACAATTATCGTGTTATATAAAGCCAACAAAAAAAAAGTTAAAATTGACATAATCTTTCTAACTTATTATGGACAATTGTCATTTTTATTCTTGCAATAGATACATCTAAGGTTGTAAGTGTTTCTCATAATCGATGATTAAAAATTTATCTAACGTCTAAAATTTATTTAACAGATTTAATTTTTCATTTATCTTGCATAATAACTATTATATAATTTTCCATGGTAGACGTTGCATCAAAAACGATAATAACTAAATTATTCTATTAACAAATATTTTTATTAAATAATGATATTAAATATAATTCATTAACTAATGTCTAAATTGGCCAACATTTATTAAGTGGATCACAAATGGTGTAAAGGAAAAACGTTGTCGTGTGGTTGGAAATGAGATGAAGCTATTTCAAGAATAACAAAAATGGTGGATGGTGTTTTTGCAAATCGTAAGTATTGGTGACCAAATTGCACCAAATGGAGTAATTTCGATCGTCTCACATATTTCTTATTAAATGGTAGAATGTTATTTTTGTTCGATAATGATGGATAACATAGTCTATTGCCATTAGGTCAAGTGGTTAACCATTTGACTACTAGCTATATTTTTAAGCAAATGAATAACCTCACATTTAGAAGATCAATGTCGAGATTGTCCGATTTATTTTGAAGAATTGGAGATATATATTTTCCAAAATTCCATGGGTTGACATTTGAAATGGCTTAACGTTTTATAATACAATGACTTGGATAAATGAATTAGTATTTATTTATGTTATTCGGTTTATAAAAACATACAATGTAATATGTATTGTAGAGTCCATTCTAAGTTTTAATCTTTTGGACCATTTTTAAAGGGGACAAAATCAACAAGAATCTTGACATTGTTAATAATGCGTACACAATTATTTACTGACGAATAAGTTCGAGTGTTTTAAATTTTTTAACCTGTTAGTTCGATATTTTGGTTTTACGCTGGCCACTAAAATAAGGGAGATGCACAAGGAAATACTGTTTCAAATGATTGATAATATTTTTTGTCTTTGCAAACTATAAAACATATCAAATATCGTTGGTTTTTGTGGAAGAATATGTGAAAAATAATTCCACGATAGGGTACTCCTGAAGACATTATTTGGGAGAATGTCAAACTATCAAACATACCGGAAGGAATCATATGAATACATGATAAAAGATTAGTAGATCAAGAATAAAAAAATATCTATTGATTTTCCTTCACTTTATAATGACAAGTAAACTCCATAATTAATAAAAATACTAAATTTAATATCCAAACAGAAATTTATGCCGTGCCGTTTCTAAGACTGTTAAGAGCTAGTCCTTAATAAGTCTAACTTTTATCACAAGGTGTCTCGCAGAAACACCTTCGTGACTTACCTATATGAGTGTGGAAATCAGGTTGTTTCCTAAGAGAAGAAGACTGTTCTCCAAAGAAGACTCATGAATCCAGGATATAAGCGC
Organism: Papaver armeniacum; assembly: GCA_023531295.1. Classification (NCBI taxonomy): domain Eukaryota; kingdom Viridiplantae; phylum Streptophyta; class Magnoliopsida; order Ranunculales; family Papaveraceae; genus Papaver; species Papaver armeniacum. The sequence continues at coordinate 67,315 of JAJJWW010006058.1, read as the reverse complement.
ATGGCCATTAACGTGCTAAGCTACATAACACATGATTTTATGAAATCAATATGTGTGGAGATTCTGGTTTTATCACATGGGGTACTTGGTTCAAGACTGGTTTCACCACTGAACCCAAATAAGGCTTTGAATTTCTTGCACTAAGTGAAGGTTCAAATCCAAAAGATATCTATCATTTATGTGTTGATTTCAACGATGATGCTTAGTCTCAATTTAGCTTGAACTACGTTGGCTTGATCCCACTCGGGTACATAGGCAGTCACTTCAGTGATGCAGCCACTCTGATTTAAAAGTTTTTAACTTTGTTTTTGTGTTTTTTCAATTTTGAAAATAGGGGGAGAATGTTGGATATTTTCAAGATTGTTTGCCGCTATCCGGGGGGTCCGAGGGGGCGTAGCCCTTCCCGGATGTGTTCAAGATTACTTTGGAAAACCTAGAAGTTTCCATTCAAATTTGAACATACGCGTCTCTTCCCATAAGCCGCCATCAATCGTTTTTGGAAGCGTCTGTTGGTGATGAAAAGGCATTACTAACAGGCATGAACATCCCTATAAATAGTGAAGGCATTCTCCCATTCTTCACAATCAATTCAATCTGTTTTCTCTCTTTCTAAAGTCATCGGAAACTTCTCTCGTGTGTTCTTGGTTGGGTCAAGGGGTACAAACCTTGAATCCAATTTTCTTTTGTAGGGCTTTCATTATATCCTGAAGGCATTATTTCGCATACATGTTGTAATCGCCAATTGATATTGGGAGGGTAGAAATAATTGTCTAAAAGAAATCTATTCGAGCCTTGAAAGTCAGGAGTACAACAATTCTCAGTGTTTAATTCATCCTCTATTTGAACCCATTTTCCATCACCTTAGACTCGAGTAGTCGCTTTTCTTTTTTGCCCAAGTTTTTCTTCAAGTTCCAAATTAAGGTTATACAACCTTGCTATTTGGCTAACCCTTTTTAACAAACCTTTAGCTAGTTCCTGAAATGATATTTACACCATTGATTGAATTAACATAAACCTTTGAAATATTTGAACCCATTTGCAAGTTTTACCATACGAGAGGTTTAAATTTGTGAAACATTAAAATTTAATAACAGTGAATAACAATGAACAGATAGATTCAATAGTCAGTCAAAGTACTAACCTGTACAACTTCCACATCCAGCAATCTTTACACCGTACTAAAAATCTACTACTCCCAAAGTTAAACAGCAATGAAGAAAATATATTAAACAAAGAATCACACGTGATGGCCACTGAAATTGGGATTGAATTCCAAGGGCACGCCTATATAGTCTTTCAAAAAGAATAACAGACAAAGAACAGAAAGACAGTTTTTGATCAGTTTACTGTCTGAATCTAATTCACAACCCCTAAGAGAATGTCTTCAACATTTGCACAAAGTTTTCATCATTCATCATATTTAAATATTACACATTTAATGATCTTAAAGTTAAGCATTAAGACTAACTTTTAAGTACAAAAAAAAAAGAAAAAAAAAAAAAACTAAATGGTAATACAACATTGATCAGTATCAATCTGTATCAGAAAACAGACGTATACTAATACTACACTGATATCTGATACGGTGAACCATGTGGTAGCACAACTTTGTATCCCTAAATTTGTACTTGTTAAATCTTTGGGGTAGTGGGTGTTCTCATGAAGTGATGATGATTAAGTAATATATGAAAATGAGTAAGCTTTATAAACCCCAAATCAGTAAAAGATGTAATGATGATAAAGATCAAAACATTTTTGGATCTTGGATGCTAATGATAATTGCATTAGTGGGTTTCTTTTGTTGTCAGTGAAAATGATCATTCTTTTGGGGTATTGGATGTTTTTTTCTAGTGTTTTGCAAATGGAAAAAAGTTTTGCATGGGAAAATTCTGGTTATCTTGTAGTGGTGAAGAATTGTTATTTCCTCCTCCTAAGGTTTCCAAAGATTTAACTTGATCTCTTAAGAACTTGAGATAATTAGCAGCTTCATCTAGCATGGATGCAGTATCCATCTTACTACCACCAGGGACTAGTTTTTGCAAAACCCTGATTCTATCACTTATTCTTTCTCTCCTTTGTCTGGCAGCTACAGTTTGTGGATCACTTGATATCTTGACATTTTTTCTTTTAGGTTTGTCCACCAATTCTAAACCCAAATTTACTGGCCTGAATGCTGCAGCTCTATAAATCATTTCCTTCATATATGCAATAGCTTCCATATCTGGTTCATCGAATGAAGGTAAAGAAGCATCGTCGGGCTGGTTTTGAAAGTTGATGTTCGAAGTCTTTTCGGATCTCGGCTTCTTTGTCTTTGGTTGGTTGTCAGTAATGAGCCTAAAACCACCTCGAGTAGTAGCTGAATCAGAATGAACAAGCTCAAAAGAACGAGAGTTGTTATTCATACTCACTTGTTGTTGTTGTTGTTGCTCCTTTCTTGAACTCTTGGAAGAATTAGGCCTAGTGTCCAAGGATGGCCGGACGGCATTATTATTAGTAGCCGCAGTACATGGAATTGAAGAAGCTTTAGAAACTGCTTGATCACAGTTATTGTATTCTTTAGACCCATTACTGTTTTCTGACTCTCCTGATGACACATGGTTCCATAAATTATTATTGCAATCAGCAGAAAAGATTAATGAAATACCATCATCTTCCACTGAGGCACTGGTGTTGCTATTTGTTGTTGTTGACAGTAAACAGTCCAGAGACTCAACTGATTCAACCGTCGAGAATCCAGCTCCATATTTTGTTGAACCGCAACCGCCGCCATTGCCAACTTGTAGTCGGTCATGTGCTGATGATGAACCATAATCTTCCATAAGAGCAGTCAATGGGTTCATGACATTAGGTTTGTTGATCATTCGAGAAGAAGTACTCGTAAATAATTGACTGACCAAACTTTCCCCTGATTCTGCAAGAACCATGTCAGCTGGTTCTAACCTTTTGGCATCTTCCTTCTGGATTTGATTCGAATGAGAAACGACGTTTATATTATTCGAATTCGAAAGATTAGTATTGCATGTCTTAACTCCTTGGAATATTGGACTTAAAGCCAAAAAATCTTCAGCAAGATCAGCCATCTTCCCACCAGTATTGGTATAATAATCAGAAGCTGCAAAGCTTTCTCCGAGTTCTTGACGGTGAATATCATTGTTACTCCATAAACTTGGATGAACATTTGGCGACATTCTTCCAAACATATGTATATCCCAACCCAAACTATCCATTTCAATCTATATATAAATTTACCTGAAAAACCAGTGGAGAGAACAATTAATACTAGTACTAGGCCAATCAGAAAACATCGAAAAGAAAACTAAACAAAAATTAACAATAAGAGATCAGAATTCTCCTGTAAAATGCGGATTAGCAAAATTAAGCACTGGCTTACCTTGTCGATTTTGGATGCAGGAGAGGTATAAACTGAATCGTACTATCTAAAGCTTCAAATAACATAACATGACCTCATGTAACAGAATCAAAGCTGGAATATCTCCTTAGTCTTTATGATTTTATATCTCCTTTTGATGTTGTTTCGTAATCGTAATAACTGTCATCACAAGCAAAAGAAAGTCATCGATAACGTCAGTTAAGCAACCAATTCGCATCTAGCTAGCTACAACTACAAGTATATTCAATCTTGAACAACAATTTCATAAAACAAAGATATCATGTTGAACTGTACAATAGTACAAAGATGACCAAAGAAAGAATGTGATCCAAGGTAACTTCCAAATCCCCTAAAACACTCAATCGAAATGAACTAACAAAAAAAGAACCTAAAAAAACAAGTAGGACTCATGTAAAACAGATCAAAGCAAGCTAAATCAAAAGTTAACTTATTGTAACACCCCTGATACAGCAGTGGAAGGCAGGTTTCTTACCTTATAGAGATAAGAGAGAGGCAGCTAGCAAAAGTAAGATGCAAAATAATGGAGAGAAAGGCAATATTCTTGTGTCGTGGAAGTATATGTACTTGAAGATTTGGTTTATATTCTAAGTATGGCTACTAGGATGAACAATATATAGGGTAGAGATCTCATTATGAAACTTTTAGCTAGTACTCAAATACATGTCATAAAATATGAGGAAAAAATTGAGTGTGATTCAGTCAGTAATAAAATATAATTGTAACAGTTTTTAAGGATCTCAGTTCTTGACATGTAAAGAGCAGGCTTTTTGAGTCACATTGGTAGAGGTGTAAAAAAAATAGGGTAGTAGTTTTTAGTTCTTTGGAAGATAGGATCCCATTGGGTAGTTTTTAGGTGTTTCTATTTGAATGTGATTCCAATTCAATGGGCTCTCCTTAATTGATGAAAATAATATCAGAAACTGACTGAACTCAAACTGAGCACTCCACTATTCTGTTCTTGATGAAATACTTTGATTTTGATGAAATCATTTAGTTTATTTTAATTGATATAACATTGGTAGTATAAGAAGAGCACTGTCATGTCCCTAATTCTAGCTTCACTTGAATCACTTCTCTTTGTCTCTCTAGCTAATAGATGAATTTAGGGTGTACACATATTGTAATATTGTAAGGTCATGAAAACTAGTAGTAGTATATTCTATAGACAATTTTAAATTGGGAGTACACTGACAGAATTGGGGTTGCCAGAAGCTGGAAACAAGGATGGAGAGACAGATAGAGAGAGTCTAGCAGGTATAGAGAGAGAGAGAGAGGGATTGCATTTGCACGCAAGGTTTCTAGCTGCTCTCTTGAACAGTATGCTGGCTGTACTTTGCCATGTATGTATTCAACTTAAACTTGTTGATCTTTCTAATTAGTACATATATACTAATATTAACTTAGATATGCTAATCTCGTATTAGTTCATAATCTTTTTAGTCAGAGAAAGTTAGTCAGTCTTATAGAGAGGGTTGTTATGTATAGCACGTGCATTTCTAACTTATTTAAGCAAATCTCATTGGCTTTGGCCTTTGGCAAAGAGTGTGGTTTTCAAATCTGCAATCCAGAAGTAAAACTCTAGGATACAAGAGTTATCAAATTTTACTGAAATTACCGATCTCCATGTGATTGAAAGATGTTTTTTGCTTGCTACCGGTAACCCTGAGAAATTTGCTAACCCTTTGTAATAGCATTGGCAAAATATAATACAGCTAGTAAGTTTCATAATAAACATTGAAAAATGGAGTGCTTATAGACATAATCTGAAATATATGCACATTCTTTTGACCTTTGATATTTGGTGCCGAATTGTTTTAAACGTTAAATCAGGTAATTAGTATCGACATCGGTTGGTTGTCATGCATGTGTAATGCGAGTATTTTCTTCTCTTCTCCATTCTAGAAGGGCATAATATTGCCTGCGAGTGTCACAACTGATCCTTTTCGTAACTTTTTTGTAACTCATGTTGATAATTAATATTCGTGGCAAACTTTTTTGAACCATTTAAGGGGTAAAATACTTTTTGACCTAACTGGGAGATCTTTTTTGTTAATGTTAATTGGGATTAAATTTGTTAACGAAGCTTTTGAAGTGAACTGACAAAATAAAATAATGGCATGCAATTGCAAGTGGGTGGTGGAGGACGTCCTTTCAGTTAGGGAGAGGAGGAGATGATGAAGCATGAGAACTCAATATTGTCTTCTTCTACCCTTTCTTCCCGCGATATGATGCTATTTGTCTGCTTCTCTCCTCCTCCTCATGTCACCCACAACCACAAGCTTTCCTCCAACAACAACCTTCTCCCACATATAAGGTTACTCACAAGCCTAGTAATAAAATTCAACCGCCCTAACTCATAAATGAGTTGCGTTGTAGTTGTTTCAGTAGTTGGAATTTGCCTAGAAAAGACACATCCATGTTCTAGGCCATTTTAGAAAATCACGTGTTAGTAGTAAGTTGACGATGGTACTTGGCAAAACACTTGATGACTAAAAAAAAAAAATTTGTCTACAATAGATGAATTGACCAAATGCTGTTCTTAGTTTCCAATGGTTAGGTGTGATTATGCTATATCATAAAATACTCGAACAACACCGCTCAAGCAAAAAAAAAAAAAGTCCAATTAACTATAACATTTTTGATTGCCCACTCAAGGGCGGAACCAGCTCATGGTAAGGGTTGGCAGTTCTCAGTTGCCACTCTGCTAGTCTGTACCCAAGCCTAATAAATTCAAAATGTTAGACTCCGAAGTTCATCTTCGCCAGTTTACCCGACCTAAAAACTTTTTGCCTCTTTATAGTAGGATTTTCGGCTCCACCCTTGCCATCGGTTGCTACGCGCTCTTACCTCCAATTCAGCTTCGGCACTGCCGTCAGCCATACAACCGGACTATAAGAAGCAAATGATGCTTGAGTCAATATCCTCGAAGGAAAAAATATGATATCCTAGAAATGTTTGTATACATTCACGGGTCATTGTCAGTTCACATATGTATATATAGACAATATAACTAGTTCATTTGGTTTTTATAAACAAAATCTTTGTCTTTTTGATTGTCTTGTGTTGATGAACTACAAATTGAAGAGCTTAAATTTGGATCCCAATTTAGACAAACAAAATACAGATTGAAGAGCTAAATTTGGATCCGCGAGAACTAATTGCAAACTTTGTCTTCTAATTTGTATTTTTTGATGAATCTCCTTAAAATTTGTTTTGGATTTGTAGAATTCTGTGCTGCTTACAAAAGGCTCCATTTGTATACTTCCTTGATCCCTATTTTTGCATCAACCGATACAAAAAGTCATTGGGGGGATTTCATGTTTGTTTGACTATTTATGGATTTTCAAGAAATTCTCTTTGTTCTTTTTTGGTAATGTCACACAAAGGGATTAGCTGTAATGAATCCATATAACTTGGGTTCGGCAGTGGCGATTAACAAATCATATTTATGCTTCAAAAAAAAAAAAAAAAAAAAAAAAAACAAATCATATTGCAAGCTTGTTCCAATTTGGCTCGAGCGCTGGAGTCGTGGCACCTGGCTGGTTATTTTCATCTAAGGTCAATATGAATTTGAGTAAAAGCTCTTGACAAGTTGTTAAGAATTTGTGGCCAAAGATGAATAAATTTGGAGATTGCATATTGGTAAATCTAATTTGTTTCATAACTCAAAATAATTCGGAAAATGGGTCATTTGTTCAAAAAAATTTAAAACTTGTTCCAGATTTCCCGGCTTAAACTAGCGAGGATGAAACTGATGCATCCCGCTTACATCCCGCTGGAGTCGTATTGATTTTGGTCTTTTTAACAGGAAAATAATTCCAACTCAACTAGTAATGTGGTATTTTCATCATGGTCAAAATGAATTTGAGTAAATGGACACCAAAAAAAATAGAAAGAATGAAACTGGATTCATCCCGGCTTAAACTTAAAAAGGGAGGATGAAATTGGATGCACCAAATTAAAAATAAGAAAAATATTTGAAAATGGGTAGGATGAAACAAGTTGTTAAGAATTTTGATTTTGGTCAAGAACACGCAATGGGGATATAGAAACAATTGGGGATATGAATTACATTTGAGATGAATAAAACACCTTCCCTGGAGAAACCCAAATTTCCCCATTCTTTTTCAAATTCTAAAATTTTCCCATTTTCTTTCAAATTCTCTTCTCCTTCTCTGCTGATGAAGAACATTTCGGAAATGATAAATAACATGCCGGAAATGATACATTAAGGATAAAGAACATCTGAATCAGCCACGGTGATCTGAAAATTTGTTTCATAACCACACCGAAGTGAGTTCATGTTTAAATGAAGACCACGCGGAAGTGATGAAAGAACATGTTGGAAATGATGAAGACCAACAATGTTTAAAAATCAACTATCAATGCCCAGTTAAACAAAAAAATCAATTTTGGATACTTTTCATCATGTTCCGGCATAGAAATTTAAGCCAAAGTGCCATGCTCGAAATCGATAACTATGCCTAAGTAGATCGATTAAAACCCCGAAAAATAGGTTTTGAAGATCAAAACCCGAAAAAATTTTATGAAAATTTCTAAATGTGATGGTTTCGGCACCAAGCTTTTTTTCACCAAGCAGTTACAAAGAAAAATTCAAATTTTCAACCTCTTAGACCATCAAATTCTTCCATTTTCAAAAAAAAAAAATTCCACTCAAAACCATTTTCCCTCCTTCTACTCTCAACTAATCCACACAAATTCAAATAAAAATAAATACACACTAATTTATCCCCCAAATACTTAACATTTTACTAATTATAATTAATCAATAATCATCACCTGCACTGTTATTGGGACACCGTTTTTTTGTCATCTATCCCCAATTAATTTCCATATCCCCCAATTGCGTGTTCCTTTTTAACCAATTTTGTGAATTTTCTAAAGTGATCTAAAATTTACATATTTGACCAAAATTTACCATGTAAACTAACATCGATCTAAAATATATATGCCTCGTGATCAAAAATATGCGACATGGCTCAAAGGATGTAAAAAGAATTGGCGATGAGAGCATAAAGAAATCTCAGTAGTTTCGCAGAATTGTCTAGTTCTGTAAAATAATATTAGAAGAACAAATTTCTAAGAAATACCCAAATTAGTTTCTTAATTTTATTTGAAGAAATTAAATAAGATTATTTAAATACCTCTCAAAATCCTCCCCTACCCTTATTCGATTTTTAAAAACACCCCTATCTTCTGAAAAGTAGAAACAACTAGCACAAGTTTCGTTTGGAAGTAGACACACCATCACACAACCCATGTAAGATGTTACTCGGCAATTTTCTCATGATATAGAACTTGGTCGAAGCGAAAGCTTGCTAACACATATTTCGAGAAATGTGTAAGCGAGATAAACTCAGCTCGAAATCTCAAATGTGTATATAGAAATCTATATCATAATATGACTTATGTCTCAATATAGGAGATAAAGTAGAAATAGACTTTTCAAAGTGATAGATGAGTTTCAATCTCCACATGCCTTTTGTCGATGAAGTTCCACAAGGTCCCCTTAGTAGTTCTTCGTCTTCAAATGATGAACGCCGGGAAGTCTAAGCTCAACTAAACAATCTATGTCCTAGTCCGAGACATCTATAAATAGGCTACAAATCAAGACTTATAGTTTTGATCACTAACATTGACAAACATGCTTGAGATAACAACGCATGCGAGTTCGACCGAGTAATGCTCTAACAAGCTGCATAGTATCTGCATTATAACCCGCACTACTGACAGTCATATAAGTTGTTTTCACAGTAAAAGTCCCATTATGAGCTGGTGTCCAACGCATCCTGTCAGTACCACTAATAGGAATTATCATATTACATATGGCAGAAACAGTATCATTATCAAAAAGATCTTGTAGAAGTTCAACATTCCGAACCTTTGAATCAGGTAACATAAGTTGGTTAATAGTCTTAAGATCATTGTACGTAAACCTAGACGAAACTTGTTAGAGCACTGCTCGATCGAACTCGCAAGCGTTGCTATCTCTAGCTTTTTGTCAAGTTTAGTTTCCAAAACTATAAGTCTTGATTTCTAGTCTACTTATAGATAAGTCTCGGATTAGGATAGAAAGTGTAGTTTAGCATTAGACTTCATGGCGTTCATCGATTGAAGACAAAGAACTACTAAGGGGATCTTATGGAACTTCATCAACAAAAGGTATGTGGAGACTTGAACTCGTATATCACTCAAAATTCTATCTACTCTATCTCCTATTTGAAACAAAAGTCGTATAGCTATATAGACTTCCATTATACACATTTGATATTTCGAGTTGAGTTTAACTCGCTTACATATTTCTCGAAATATGTGTTGGTAAGCTTTCTTTTTAACCAAGTTCATCTTATATTCTTGACGAAAGTCAAAATATGATCATGTGAAAACCACCTTGTAACATCTTACATGATTTGTGTGAGACAGTCATTTGATGTAGACTTGGAATGTTTCATATTTATCATTTGATCACTTGAAAATTTCTTTGAAGCTAATAGTTTGTGTGAGACATCTATTGTCATCTTCCAAGAATGTTTCAATGATTAAAATGAGAGTTTATAACAAATAACCATGATTGGATATAACACAGTATGTATACGTGTATGCTAACTGTTGTAACTTCTTCCAAGTCCGGAACCATAGTATGCATACTCGTATGCGTCTTGGGTTGGTTAATGAAAGTCCGGGAACTTAGTATGCATACTTGGTATACGTCTCGGCGTGAACTTCAAGTTCTAAATTCAACTCGGTTTGGAAGGTATGTGTACCCGTTCGCATACTTTGCGAACCCAAACTTGGTCCACTTAGGTATGCGTACACGTTTGCATACTTGAGTAGGTTATGTTTTAAAATCGGTTTCTTCGTGAACTAATACATTTATATAATAAGGAATGCAATATTTTGCAAACCGTGGCTATAATGTTCATGAATTGATTCGAGTGAATCAAAATCGATTTTGCTTCAAGTGTATGACAATATAAACAATTGAACATCTCTAGAACTAGTTTCATTTGAGTCATTTGAACTAGTTATGGTTAAGATGAATATGGTTGATATGAAATTGTGCATATATCTAACTTCGGTTAACTATTGTTGATCCAACAAGGTGTACACGTTTAGGTACAGTTACTCATATCTAAATGAAGTCACTTTTCATTTGTGTGTAACAAGCTAAGTTCGATCTAATGGTTGAAACATATTAGCTTTAGTCTAATCAGGTTTTCATCTAACAGTGAATATTGAATGCTTTGTTACCTTGGTAACATTAATTGCAAACCCTGATTTGAAGACTATATAAGGGAGAACTCTAGCAACTGGGAAACCTAATCCCCACACCTCCTATGTGATACTAGTTGCGACTAGAGTCGATTCTCCTTTAACCTTAGGTTTTTCCAAAACCCAGTAGCTTAGCGACTTAAAGACTTCATTGGGATTGTGAAGCCAGACCCAACTATTTTCTCGTAGTTGCGTGTTCTAATCTTGTTGTTTTCTATAGTGATTGAGTACTATATTCTTTAAGATTTGCTTGATATTTAATCTTCGATAGGCAAGATAAAAAGTAGTCACAAACATCTTCGTCTCATCGTTTGTGATTCTATAATATCTTGTTTCGCCACCATACGATTAAGATTATTGTGAGGTGAATGAATTTCTATATTTCTAGGTTGTTCTTGGTTCCTGTTTCGCTACTTGAATATAAGTCTAGTATATCAATTGGTTCTGTTCAGCTTGATTTATCAAAAGACGGAATAAAACTCATAGGTATATCCGTGGGAGACATATTTATCTATTCACTAGACTTTTCTATGTGCGACATATTGGTTTATCAAGTTTTCGACTTTGGGTTGTAGAAACTCTTAGTTGTAGGTGAGATCAGCTAAGGGAATCAAGTGCGCAGAGTCCAAACGTGGTTCTAGAAGCGTAAGAACGCGATTGTACCTTGATCAATGTGAGATTGGTGAGGGATCAACTACATTCCTATCCGAAGTTAACTTGGAGTAGGGGCTAGTGTCCGTAGCGGCTTAATACGGTGTGGTGTTCAAATCTTGACTAGGTCCCGGGTTTTTCTCGCATTTGCGGTTTCCTTGTTAACAAAATTTACGGTGTATACGTGTTATTTCATTTCCGCATTATATTTTCCATATAATTGAAAGATCATAGGTTGTGCGTAAGTTCAATCAGTTTGTGAGTCCGACCTTTGGGTTGTTGATTAAATTGATTCACACTTGGATATTGGTTTTGATCCGTCCAAGTTATTTCTTATATTCAATCGGCTCGCAAATTCCTATTTTTTTGAATGCGGATTGAATTGAGAAATTGAGATATAACTCTTGGATATACTTTTTTAAGATTGAGTATGACTGTCTAGTTGATTCTCTTGAAAGTATATTGGATTTTTTCCATACAGATTGCTAAAAGAAATTTTGGGTGTGGTTGTTAGATCCCCGCTTTTTCAATTGGTATCATAGCAGGCAAACAAGTTTAAGACCTTATAAGTCTGTGTTTGTGGCAATATGACTTGTGTGGATAGTTGTGTATCTCAAACTTGCACACATAGAAATGAGTTCTAAAATTTTTAATTATGCCAAATGTCTTGGGCTTACCTCCAAGGATAACTCATTTGCTTATTCTTCCGAATCCCGAGGTAAAAAAAATTGTTATCAGATTCTGATAACATTCCTTCAGATGTGACATTTAACACCATGTCTAAAACTGAAATGGAACTCACTAGAAATAAAAAAAAAATACAACTGTGACTATTGTTTTACAATCGATGGAGTAAATTGTATGACGACATCTACAATGGATTTCGGTCCTACAGAAAACCAGAATTCTCACAAAAGGGATTTCAATGGTCACTCATCTCGAAATCTCTACAGAATCGTCTTTCTCCTTATGGTGCAAATTCCTACACCACAAAAATACACATTCCCAGTGTTTATGAGAATAATTCTGGTAAATCTAAGTCTAGAAGATGGAGATCTCTGTTTACTAATTCTTTGGAACCGATTTCTAGAGGTCCTAGAATTAATCCTCAGAAAAATCCCTCTGATGGATTTTTTAAAAAGGTTATGTCAAATTCTTCTGAAATAAGAAATAGCCGAAGGAAGGTAAGGAATACTAGGTTCAAACTCTCATATGATATTTACAACTTATCTCTCAATACTCATGGTGGGATTACATCTCACGTTGCTACCTAGCTCTAGGTAATTTCATCCTTGTATCTAACTTGAGAGTTGCAAGGATGATATTTGCGAGATGCTCAAGTCTACTGTAGGTTACCATTTGTCTTGTGTTTGATTTAGCCGTTTTCTTCTTTTGTGAAGGTTGAGTCATTTCTTGAGTCCTTGAAACTAGGGTATCTCTTCCTTATGCTCTGATTAAATCTTTTAATTATTGAGCCAGGATGGTAAGAAATATCTGAAAACAGAGAGTATTTCCTTTTTCTTGTATCCTTTCTGATCCATTAACCTTTCACCACTCCACGAATGTCCGTGTCCTTCTTGGGAGTTTTAGGGTTTCCATGAAAAGGGTGTCCTTCTCTTGTTCGTAAACATATATATTGTTTTTCCTTCCCTATTTAAAAAAAAATGGAGAACTCCTCAAGACCTCAAGAAGTGGTGAACCTTGAGATGGAAGAAGACATTAAATGATGTGATTCTTGATAGGTGTAGAATACACCGTATTTACTATATAGAGTTTATGCTTTCTTTTGCTATTTTTCTTGTGAATTATGTACTTTACGCGTGCTTTTGAGTTTTATAGGTGCAATGGAGTCACCGAGAACAAAAGGAGAAGAAATCACCCATTTAAAGCGAAAAGGAATGGAAAGATCAAAGCGCAGGCGAGTGACATGAGAATCGACATAGGGGCTGCCATTTGGTTGGCCCTTATCCTATTATTGGGGTGTCTTAAGTTATCTTGATACCCCTTATCCACTTCACCTGAGTGGCTATATCTCTTATATCTCTTACAACAAAACCAAAATTTCAGTGAGAAATCATTTCTCATTATTCGACCTGAAATCGAGAGAAAATGGAGGCACCTGAGAGGCGGCTAGAATTAGAGGTGCTGTGAAAATGAAATCGAGAGCGAGAGATTCAGAGGGAGACGGATGCTTACTAGGTCGGAGACTCAGTGGAAGAAGTCGATGTAGATGTTGCTCAGATTCAGATCGATAGGATGATTTGTTGTTGATTGAGAAAAAATAGAAACTAGGGTTTCTGTGATTTGAAGATTCGAGGTGATTGAAGTTAGGAGTGAAGGGGTTTTGAATTGAGAAGGAATTAGGGCCTTTGGGTGCAGAAATTAATGGTGAAGAAGAGAAGAAAGGGCTGTGCTCGATGTTGTGAGTCAAGATGAAAGGGGTGGAGCTCATGATGGTGTTTGTAGTAAAACTTCAGGAGATTGAAGATGATGTTTCTGGTATGAAATTGTGAGAAGAAGAAGCCATAGAAGATGGATTTGAATCTGAGATGAATCTGGGTGAATAGAATGTACAGGGATGAACTCAGAAGCAACAGGTGCAATGTGTGTGTCGAATGATCACCGGTGATGATCTTCACTTTGTGTATGTTGGGTCGATAATGATGAATTTAAGTCTGTTGGTGGTGACAAGGAGATGGCTCAGTTGAGGACCAATTCAGGTCAGAGCAGGATGGCATGACAGGGTAGCTGGCTTTGTGAATTTGAGCAGTGGAGTTGCAAGTCATTACTTGTGCTGTGTAGCTTGGTAATATGTGAGGTTGTGGTTGTGCATTGATTGAATGGAAGTTGCAACTGTGACTGAGATGGAATGGCAGGATATGGTTCAGGGGAACTTAGATGGATGCTGTGTCAGGGTACTAGGATGGTGCAAGTGGAGATGGACCTATGCTGGATGAGCAATAACAGCAGGATATGGAGAATAGCTCAGGTTGTGGCAGTGGTGGTTGGAACTCAGGTGCTAGTAATGTGCAAGCTGGTGCAGAGAAGCACACTGCCAAGGAGGTAGGGCCATTATGGCTGGATAGGCTATGACAGTGGGATGCAGGTTGAGCTTGTCTTGTCGCGGTTCATGGCTCGGGTGGTTGAGTTGAGTTACAGGAATGAGGGCTGAGAAGTTTGAGCTACAAGGTGGTGCACCAGTTGTGTAGTAATGGCTTTGGTGAAGGTGTCTTAGTGCTGGTTCTGCATTTGGTAATGAAATTAAGGCATTGTAGTGAATGGTTGCAGTAGCAGGCAATGGAAGACTGAGCCAGGAATTGGTATGAGGTAGCTATGATGGTGTTGGTGGTGGCCTGATGTTTTGCAAGCAATGGGGCTAGAAATGGAGGCTTTGTGGAGTGTGTATAAATGGCTCGCAATGGATAAGCTGGGATTGTAGGTTGTGCGGCTCAATTTGTGGTAATGGGTAGTGATGTAATGGCGGAGGCGGATTATTATAGCTTGAGAAGTTGCGGGCATGGAGTGAAGAAACTACAGGCGTGTGCAGTGAAGTGTATGGATTATGTTGCTGTTGCAATATGGACTGGATTGTGCAAGGGAGCTGAGCTGCTGCTGTTGATGTGAAGTGAGGGAGTGGAGTTGCTAAGATGGTGCAGGGGAGTTATAGCCATCTTGGCTGAAGTGCAATGATTGCACTGCAGAGATCAGGCCTGGCAAGTGGCCTGGCAAAATGGCTTTGGCTGACAACCGATTAGTGACCACGAATCGGCCCTCGACTCACACCGACTAAACTCGACTCGTCGACAAATGTGTTGGCTCGGTTTGACTCGGTATGACCGAGTTGGACCCGAGCTAACCGTTCGACCCGCCGTCCAGACCCGTTGACCAATGGCCGGCGGACTTGCTGGTCACTGGGATGTTTTCCGGCCACTTTTCCTGGCCGATTTCCAGCCACAATACCAGACTTCCGGCCGTTTTGGGTCATATTTTCTACACGGGTTACTCCTTCTTTTGGGCTTGGTGGATTCTCATCTAATGGACTTTGAAGACTAGACCTAATTTTAGAAGTTGGAGAAAGCTATAAAGGGAAGGTCTTCTACAACTTATAGGATATCATATCTTTTTCTTGGAGTTTTGGAGAGCCGTTTGTTTACGCTTCTAGGGTTTGGTTTTGTTCTTCTTCTTCCTTGTTTTATTATTGAATATTGATGATGATGAACTCCATAGCTATGAGTAGCTAAACATCTTATTGGTTATGGGATAAAAGTTGATTTCTCAACATGCTTTTGATTCAATGAATTAGTTTTGTCTCAGTAATTATTGTTTGTGATTCACAATTAATAGTGTTATAAGATTTGAAAACTTGTTAGGTTGAGTCCGGAATCAATCCGATTTGTGTTCATCTCTAGAGCTATATTAGGGTTTTCAATACGAAAACGTTGTTTATCCCCCGATTCTAAGTAGCATAATTGTGATTAGTGCTTATAGTGATATATCCTATTAGTCACAAGTGAATCATAACTTTTGTTAAAACGTTTAGTGCTTTTACACACTCGTTTGCATTGATGAGTCTTATTCCATAAATCTTAATGCTTTTAGGGAGTTAAACTTAATTGTGCTTTTACACTTTAGGTTGCTTTCTACGAAGAATTCACATATGCATCTTTTAATGTGGTTGTGATGAAAACAGGGAATTAACGGGTTATTCTTGCGATCAAGATATCCTAGGACTTTTAATAAATACTTAGATTAAAATACCAATTCTAATCATTGATGAAAATACATGTTTGTGAATGATACTATCCCGTGACCAATATCTTCTCCTTATTGATAATTCCAATTACTTACTTTGCTTTTAATTACTTTTATTTGCGTAAATACAACAAACATACCTTGGGTTACTTTAGAAACTGAAATTTATAACAACAAACGCCTCTCTGTGGAGACGAACTCTTTCTTATCAAATACTATATTTATATTTAGTTGATTGAGAAAGTGAAATTATATTTGACTGATTGACAACCGACCAATTGTTCAAGAACTTGTCTTGAAAAAGATGATTGAAAGGAAAGAGTACAACTCCTGGATTGGAGAATCTGTCAAGGATTTAATTCTTTTTCAGAATGACTTTAGGGTCGAATTTGCAAATCTTCAACTGCAAATAAATCATCTTATTGATGGCCAGACCAAAATCCTTGAAAATCAAAAGATCGTGATCGATGTCGAAGAAACTCATCATGGATTGTGTAAAATCTAGGCATCTTGCCCGCATTGTTGATTGGAAAGTTAATGTTCTAACTCATGAACATGGGTCTACGGTCAAAAGAGTCAAGGATATCAGTGATACCTTTTATGATGGACCCTTTCAAAGGTATGATGTTATCAAAAAAACTTGATTTTTATTATGCCTAGAAACTTCTTATGAGAATTTATTCTTGTGTTTTAAGAAGGATAACTAGAGTTTGAATAGCCGTTATTGTGAGTACACATAGATATTGCCAACGTTTTTCATCTTGTAATGTTTTTAGATTTATTTATTTAAATTCTAAAGTTTATTTGGAAGACGATTTTGCAGTATTAATCTTTATTGGTTATATATATATATATATTGCAAAAATTATTATGGGATATGTGTGGTTGCGTCCGTGAACTATGATTGTCCCATATATGTCAAAAGTTAAGCATATTATGTCATTATGCAAATATTGATGGAAGATAGGATGAACTTTTGATTGCAAAGATTAAGTCTATCATACGTCTCTTTGCAAATATTGATGAAAAATAGAATGAATCTTTGAATATTCCGCAAAGATTGATCTTTCCCTGATCCACTTCTATGTGAAAGTATTGTGTGGCTCCGTAAGTTCTCTTATGTTGAGCATTTCCGATTAAATTAATCATGGGTTCTCTAGTGGTTAATTTAATTGAGATTTCTGGATACAAATTCATGTTTCATGTAATTTGTTAATGTCCAAAGAAATCCTTCTTTTCCTGTAAAAGTAAGGTCGCTCTTGTTATTCTTTGGGGAATGACATTTTATGGGGGAGAGTTCTTTTTGAACTTGTGCTTAATTGCCAAATATTTGTGGGGAGTGCGGCTGTGGAATATTGTAGGAGTTTTCTTGTATCTGTATTAACTCCTTGATGAATACACTAAGTTTCTACTATGTGAAATCATCGAAACAAAGTTAATATGTTCTCTTTTGGTCATGAAGTATCTCTATGGAAATTTCGTTATGATCCCACTAGTTTTCGTACCTTTGCCAATTTTTATTGACAAAAAGGGGGAGATTTAATGTGTAGTTCACACTAAAAATACATATGCTTTACGATCATTATGTAAGGGGAGTGGTTTTCATTTTGAGATGAAGTATTGACTAAGGGAGAGTGATACATATCACCATAGTATTGTTGTCAAAGTTGTGATACAATTGGACTTTGATGTCAGTGTAATAATACTATGACACTTGTATAACAATGATTGAGAGCTACTGTTTTCTCATTGTTATAGCTACGGATATTCAACAACTATGATCTTTGAGTTGAACACGTTCATAATCACTGAGTACTTCAAGTGACGAAGATTTCGAGTAATGTTGAAGAACCAAGGAAATCAAGCAATTGGATGAGAAGCTACAAAGTTTATTTATTTTGTAATCCATATGTATTGATAGTTTTGTCACTAAAATTGACAAAGGGGAAGATTGTTAGAGCAATCGCTAGGTCGAACTCGCAAGCGTTGCTATCTCAAGCTTTTGTCAAGTTTAGTTGCCAAAACTATAAGTCTTGATTTATAGGCTACTTATATCTAAGTCTCGGATTAGGCGATAGAAAGTATAGTTGAGCATTAGACTTCACGGCGTTTATCGATTGAAGACGAAGAACTACTAAGGGAGCTTGTGGAACTTCATCAACAAAAGGTATGTGGAGACTTGAACTCATCTATCACTCAAAAGTCTATCTACTCTATCTCCTATTTGAAATAAAAATCGTATAGCTATATAGACTTCGATTATACACATTTGATATTTCGAATCGCTTACATATTTTCTAAATATATGTTGGTGAGATTTCTCTTTAACCAAGTTCATCTTATATTCTTGACGAAAGTCAAAAGTTGATCATGTGAAAATCACCTTGTAACATCTTACATGATTTGTGTGAGACAGTCATTTGATGTAGACTCGGAATGTTTCTTATCGCTACACCAAATTCTGGGATTAGAAACAGAACTGAGTCGTTACTAAAACGGGTTGTAACGGCTCACGCCTGTTACAACAAGGGGTGTTACATTTTTTGTAACGGCAATGGAGCCGTTATTTAAATGACACGTGGTAACAAATTGAGGGCCGTTACGAATTTTTTGTAACAACGTCGTCAGTAACATCTTCAAGTCTGTTACTACGTGGAACGTTAGTAACATGCAGGAGCCGTTACTACGTGTCAAGTTAAAACAGCTTCCAAGCCATTACGAACTTTTTTATAACCGCAAAAAACATTATTGCATGTCAAGATTGACCTGCAGTTCATTTTCAACCGGAAATACACCGGAATTCAAAAAAAAAAAAGTACCTGCATAAAAATATTTCGTTCAATCTAATCATACAATATCACCCATTCAATAACAATACTTTCTTCTATTCTTTCCAGATTCATTCAAGCAGTTCATAATGGAATACAATGTTATAGCGGAATACAAATTATGTTTTGAAACTCAAATAAAAATAAGAACACTGATGCAAAACCAAGTTCAGTTGGTCTGGGTAATTATACAAGACAAAAAAAAGATACCGCAAATGAAATCTAAGACATAACAAAAAACAGACTCACATAACAGTTTTGCCTTCTCTTCACTCGTTTTTGTATCAAATCTGCAACACTTCGCCTCAATCGCTCTAACCATACTCAATGACCTAATCATAAACATAAAGGCAAGCATTAAGTAAATGGAGATACATGTGGAGAATAATAACCAAGAACAACAATCGAAGACGAAAATATATGTTCAAAAATAAGATGGCACAATGTCAAATTACGAGGAAGACATAGAAACTACTAAGTTCATATCATTCTCACTTAAATCACCTTGTAAGAAGATACTACAATAGGAACTCACTCAAAACTTACAGCTACTAAGGGGACCCAATGGATGCCATTTTAATGGTAGAACCTCTTGCTGGAACATACAGCGTATTTGAATATGATTTCAGGGGTATAAGGCTTGAAACAATATATGTTTGTCCTTCCACCAGCTCAATTTGCTGTAGAAACACCAAGGAAAACCCCTCCAAAGATCTTCCACCGCATATATATGAAAGCAACAATAAGACATCCGAGAAGGATACTATGTGCCATCAAATTCATGTATGATTTCTAAGCCATGAGTATTTATACCAACTTTTGTTGTTGCATCCGAGAAAATAACTTGAGAAAACTATAAAATCATGCAAAGTACAACCATTGAGAATATACAACAAAACTATGTGACAGAAACTTGACAAATATCAATTAGTGGTTAAGAACATAAGGAAGAAGGATCGAACAAGGGTACCTTACATCTACCTAATAGCATTTTAAACTTTCAAGAGCGGCTTCTCAGAATTTAAAACCAATAAAACTGATAAAATTAGTAGTCGTTCATTACCAAATTGAAGGACATCCATTTCAGGTGGTCCAATCGCCTTCTTTAGTTGAACAAATCCTCCGTTATGACCTCCTGATATGTATCAGGGACACAAATAGTCATGAGAATTGAGAAGATATTCTAAACTCAAAAGCGGCATATGTAAGGATAGAAGTACATATAAATTATACATAAGAAGATTTGCTCACATTCACAACTTTTTATAGTGGCTCGAAATATTAAAGGTTCGGCCACTCATTCCAAGTAAAAATATTTAAAGAGTTGTCAATTGTAGCAAAATAAGCTACATCCTCTAGCCATCCTGATAAAGAGGTTCTGGACACGGATTAGTCAAAAAGCAAACAAATCAATGCATGTATGTCTTTAATTAATTGATACAGCAAACAAAATCCATGACCAGTCTCATACATACATATAAAATAGATAACTCGTATGTTATACCTTATCGTAAATTTTAGGATCTTTATGAAATTCTTCAAGTTGTATCTTGAGCTCCCCTTCACTCGTAATGAGCCTTTCTGCTGACCCTAATAACTTGGTTAGAATAAAAACAATAATAAGCCCGGAGTACACTAAGAATTGACATGCATAATTTTTCAACCTCATTCACACTAAGGATTTATGTGAAAGTAATTTACGACTCGATGCAACTTTACTTAAAAACTACACCTATAAGGAAACTCGGGAAAGTGTTTTGAGCAAAAACAAAGGAGACTTTTTACCTCGGAGAACATTGGTAACACTAATAATATCAATAAACAAAAGACTAAATATATTTTTACAAAAAGAGAATTAGATTAGTTACCTATTTAGACTGCATCCCAGCAATGAATTGTATCCAAAGAATACATTGATAACCATTGCACGGCCTAATCTCAAAGTTGCGCCATCATTCCTTTTCAGCTCAGTTTCAGCTGTATTACTTCATATACACCCAGTGCACTTGCACCTACAACTCTTGCTAAGCTCAATCAATCCAAACACAACTTACCCGCAACTTACACACTGCAATCATCCTCTTCCGAGCTATACACAGCCACTCGTACACTGGAGTTCAGCTTACACAAACCATTTCATTTAGTCAAGACCGCTCTAGTTACATTTCAACTACCACTTGAGATCAACTCAAAACCAACAATCCTGTTGATTCACTTTCGCAACCCCAGCCCATTCTCTCAACTCCTCCTTTAGCTTTTGCAATACATGCAATAGTCTTCACTTCCACCCGAACATCGACATTGAAAGTTTCTCTGCTATCAAACCAACATCTTCTTGCTTAATCACCAACAAAGAATACCACCAAAACCACCGCTGCCACACCATTTCTTGCAATCTCATGCTACCAATTCAACATCCACAATACCCATTGGTTTCAGCTCTTTCATTAGCTACATAACCACCACATCCTCATCTCTCGCAATAGGCTCCACCAATCCTCAGCACTTACCCTTGCATCTACTACTCAACCGTAATCTCGACCACAACACCACACCTCATTCTCCTAACAATCACCACCAGTTGAGTTAAATAAAAAAAAAAAACAAACAAACAGATTCTTCTTTTAGATATTACAAAACGAAAAAATACCCAAAAACAAGAAAATAAAGGTAAGTTTGGTTACCAAAGAATTAGGGTTTCTTGTTCAATCACTCTTATCCGTTAAATGAATCTCCATTGATTGAATTTCGGACATGAAAACCCGCAAGAAAATATCGTTGATTCAACATCACTGCATCACAAACGCAGAACCCTCGATTAAACACTCAAATACTTTCATCTCCAAAAAATCAATAGATTAAATCGATATAAATATATATCAAACATTTGCATAGTAAGACATAATTCAAGAAAAACTAATCCAATAAACCGGACTTCATCTCTAGCAGAAAACCCTAGATCCAAGTTTATCCGTCGATTTCCAAATCTTATTCGAACAATCTCTCCATCCTTTACATATACTTCAATGCCGATAATCGATTGCTCAAGAAAAATCAAATTTGTCAAGAACAATCTCTCCATCAGTTGCCAACGCTCTAGAGTTTGGGAAGAGAAGAGGAGAAATGAAGTTGGGGAGGAAGAGAGGAGAAATGAATGAGGAAGAAAACGAATGGTCGAGAAGGGAGTGGATATACCTACGTAGGGGAGGAAATATCCTCTAGTTCAACCAATATTGGGTGGAAAAAATATGGCACGCGAGTGAATGGCACACGCAAAAATATGCATGTTACGACCTTAGTGTGACGAAGCTTGTATATCGCACGTCCTGGAAAAAAATCGTAATGGTCTGCTCCGTGTTACGGGTTATTAAAAATATTCGTAATGGCTTTCTTTCTGTTACAACCATTTCGTAAAGACCATTTGTAACTGAGGGATTCTGAACAATTGTCACATTAACTGGGAATTTGGTGTAGTGTATTGATCATTCGATCACTTGAAAATTGCTTCAAGCTAATAGTTTGTGTGAGATAGCTATTGTCATCTTCCAAGAATGTTTCAATGATTGAAATGGGAGTTTAGAAAAAATAACCATGATTGGATATAGCACAAAGTATGCGTACTTGTATGCTAACTATTGTAAGTTATTCCAAGTCGGGAACCATGGTATGAATACCCGTATGCGATCGGTTGGTTAATGAAAGTCCGGGAACTTAGTATGCATACTTGGTATGCATACTGGCGTGAACTTTAAGTTCCGAAAAATTCAACTGAGTTTGGAAGGTGTGCGTGCCCGTTCGATATCTTTGGTGAACCCAAACTTGGTCCGATCACTTAGGTGTGCGCACCCGTTTGCATACTTGAGTAGGTTATGTTCTAAAATCGGTTTGTTCATGAACTAATACATTTATATAATAAGAAATGCAATCTTTTGCAATCCGTGGCTATAATGGTCATGAATTGATTCGAGTAAATCAAAATCGATTTTGCTTCAATTGTTAAACAATTGAACAACTCTAGAAATAGTTTCATTTTAGGCATTTGAACTAGTTATGTTTAAGATGAATATGATTGATATGAAAATGTTCATATGGATAAATTCGGTTAACTATTGTTGATCCAACAAGGTGTACACGTTTAGATACAGTTACTCATATCTAAATGAAGTCACTTTTCATTTATATGTAACAAGCTAAGTTCGATCTAATGGTTGAAACATATTAGCTTTAGTCTAATCGTGTTTTCATCTAACGGTGAATATTGAATGCTTTGTTACCAAGGTAACATTGATTGCAAACCCTGATTTGAAAACTATATAAGGGAGAACTCTAGCAACTGGGAAACCTAATCCCCACACCTCCCGTGTTATACTAGTTGCGACTAGAGTCGATTCTCCTTTAACCTTAGGTTTTTTCAAAACCTAGTAGGTTAACGACTTAAAGACTTCATTGGGATTGTGAAGCCAGACCCAACTATTTCTTTGTAGTTGCGTGTTCTGATCTTGGTGTTTTCTATCTTAATTGGGTATTATCTTCTAAGATTTTCTCGAGATTTAATCTCCGATTGGCAAGATAAAAAGAAGTCACAAACATCTTCGTCTCATCGTTTGTGATTCCACAATATCTTGTTTTTCTACCATACGATATATAAGTCCAAAGATATCAATTGGTTCTTGTTCACCTTGACTTATCAAAAGACTAACAAAACTCATTGGTATATCTATGGAAGACAGATTTATTTATTCAATAGACTTTTATGTGAGACAGATTGGTTTATCAAGTCTTCGACTTTGGGTCATAGAAACTCTTAGTTGTGGGTGAGATCGGCTAAGGGAATCAAGTGCGTCGAATCCTGCGTGGTTCTAGAGGTGTAAGGAACGCGACTGTACCTTAATCAATGTGAGATTGGTTAGGGCTCAACTACATTCCAGTCCTAAGTTAACTTGGAGTAGGCTGAGTGTCTCGTAGCGGCTTAATACGGTGTATGCGTTCAAATCGGGACTAGGTCCCGGTTTTTCCGCATTTGCGTTTCCTCGTTAACAAAATATCGTGTGTCTATGTTATTTCTTTTCCGCATTATATTTTCTATATAACTGAAATATCACAGGTTATGCATAAGTTTAATCAATTTATGAATCCGACCTTCGGGTTGTTGATTAAATTGATTGACACTTGGATATTGGTTTTTGATACCGTCCAAGTTATTTCTTATATTCAATTGGGCTCGCAAATTCCTATTTGTTGGATTGCAGATTGAATTGAGAAATTGAGATATAACTATTGGATATACTTTTCTTAAGATTGAGTCTGACTGTCTAGTTGATTCTCTTGAAAGTATATTGGGGTTTGTCCATACAGATAGCTAAGCGAAATATTGGGTATGGTTGTTAGACCCACGATTTTTCAAAACTAAGTCAAGCCTATTATGTATTCATTTATCATCCCAAATGGATATAATATTCCCATCCTCCACTTCCCAACAATAATTATCCTTAATTATTTCGAATCACTCACAAATACGCTTCCAACCCAAAGCCCATGTTTATTAATGATGTGAAAAGGTTTAACAGAAGGAAAATACGTATCTCCTAAGATCCTAGTCCATGGGGCATTAGGTTCTGTTTCAATATTCTCCATGATATCTTGACAAGCAACGTTTTATTTAGGTCTACAGTTTTCTTGACGTTTGAACTTTAAAACGCCCCCTAAAACCTTAGGCCTAGCAATAGAATCTCATTCCCTCGACAGAAACTTCACGCTATTTTGCTTCTTGTTCCGAAAAATTTACGATGCACAACATCTAACCTATCAGTAAGCCTTTAGGCATGGGAAAGACCACTAAGTGATGAGATTCTAAAGACCCCATCACAGTTGTGTCATGACAGTCCCGGCACAACATCTAACCTATTAATATACTTACTCTTCCATGTTTCCAATATTATGGAAGTTACCTTCCAAATGGCCCAAAGTCTTCATCTTATTTCGATATATTAACAATAGGACACCAAGGTACTTTTCCCCAAGAGCTAACCTCCCGATTCCTAAGATATTTGTAATCCTAACTTCAATGTCAATATTCACTTTAGGACTAAACGTCATTCCGGACTTATCAAAATTGATTGACTACCCAAAATGTTTCTTGAAATTCTTAAGCATGTTATCAAGACTCTTGGCACATTTGATATTATCCCTAGTGAAAATAAGGCAGTCATTAGCAAAAAAAAAATAAATAAAAATGACTTATTGCTGGACTGGTTTTGTAAATTTAATACGTTGATTCTCATTTTTATTTTCTGACTAAGGATAAGCCTAAAAAAAACTTTCATGCAAATAATGAACAAATAGGTAAACAAAGTGCATCCCTGTTTAAGGCCTCTAGTAGGATAAAATATCTCACCTGGTAAACCATTCAAAAGCATATACATGGAAACAAGAATAAATCACCTTACACCAATCATCTTTAAACCCTAGCTTTTTAAGCACGACAATCAAAACATCCCACTCAATTCTATCAAAGGGCTTAGACATATAAGTCTAATAGCCATAAGACCCTTTTTCTTAGCTTTACATTTTCTCATACTTTTAACAATCTCATGCGCAATCACGATATTATCAGTTATCTGTCGAAAGCTAAAAGGTAGCTTAATTGATAAGGACTTATGAACTTGTCCATGACTTTCTTAAGCATGCTAGTTAAGAGTTTGCTTATAATTTTGTATAGTACATTACTAATTTCTTAGACTTATTGGCATAAAGTCAGAGGTATGTTGAGGGCAATTAGATTTAGGGATTAAAGCCATAAAAATATGATCTCTATGATTTAAAAGATGTTTGGAGTGAAAAATACTTGAACTACCTTAACTGTATCTTCACCAACCACATCCCACGTTTATTGGTAAAACCCTGACAGGTAACCATCAGGACCTGGAGAGATCTAAGGTTTCATTTCATTTGAAACAAAATTTGTTTCACTCCTTGACAGAAATACAAGGGATAATATTACTCAGGAAAAGATCAGAGTGAGAAGGATTACTAATTTGACTGATATTTAAAAGGTGATTCCTAACTCCTTGGCTATGCTTTCTCTATCAGTCAGATATTCCAATCCCCGACTGCAAAGAATCAATCTCACGTTCTTCTTTTCATAAATTTAACTTTATCGTAAAATACCTAGTATTCCTATATCATCAAAAGACAAGATATTTTCCTTAGCTCTTTGAATTTAAAACTCATGTTGGACATCATACCAATACTTGATATTTTTCTCTAGCTCATATATTTCAGACCGATGTCTGCTAGTATTGTTACAACTGGCCAAAGCTAACTGATCTTGAGCTAGTCAGAATATTCCCAAAAGTATGCATATTCTAATTTCTAAGAACATGCTTGACATTGAAAAGAGATCTAGTGAATTTAAAGGTATCTCCTGACTAGTCCAGTTATTACTTATATGAGTCTTACAAGTACTATTCAGAAACCAACACTTGTTAAACTTAAGGTTTCACAGTAGAGTTTTCCTCCCTAGAGCTAACCAGGAGTATGGTACAATATTCACCACCAAGAGCATGCAAATGATAAACAACACAATTTGGAAAAACATCAAACCATTTAGCATTTCCTAAAGCTTTGTTAATGATTTCAAAAATAACATATTTTCAATCCTTCTATTAGACCAAGTATAATTACCAACAAAATTAATATCATTCAAGCCAAGAAATTCAAGACGATCACCTAAATTCAAAATTAATATCCTTCTATTAACATATTTTCAATCCTTCCATTTATCATCTTAAGAGAGTCTGAACAGATAATCCCATTATCTAGCTACATCACCTAAGAGCATCCACAGTCACAGAAAGTATAACCAAATTTTTGGTAAAAAGCAGACGCAAGTGGAGAAGGACTAAAGACCAAACACTGGACTATAACCAAAACCCACCATATTTAGTCTTTAGTCGGGCGTAATTTAAAGTTACGCCCGATGAAGCGGGTGTTGGGATTGCGCCCGATGATGGGGCGTAACTTTGAGTTACGCCCATAACAAAAAAAAAAAAAAAAAAAATGGGGCGTAGTCTGGGATTACGCCTGATGGAGCGGGGTGCGAGGATTGCGCCTGATGATGGGGCGTACCTCAAAGTTACGCCCCATAATTAAAAAAAAAAATGGGGCGTAGTTTGAAACTACGCTTTGATGAGTTTTAGTCTACGCACCATAGTGTGCGGAAGGAGTAAAACCAAATTAATTTGATTTTTTTAGTGTTTACTCTTTGGTTTTGCTCTCATGACTGCAGTTGCTCTAAGAAACCATACATACACACAAGCAAGGTTTTTTCACTTCTAGCATCATATTGAAAAAAATGTAATGTTGACAGTGGGATTTGAACCCGCCCTTCGGACCAGCGCCTTAGACCAACTCGGCCATATCAACTTTGTTGTCCGATACGCCGAAGTAACATTTACAACACACCTGTTGGTTCTTACATCACCAGATCAAGCTTCGGCCAGCCATCCATCAGTCTTTTGGCTGGAGTTGTTTTTCCAAGAACTCCAGAATACTCAATTCTCAACACAGGAGAATGATTTTTTTTATTTTTTTTTTGACAAGAAAAACAGGAGGCTATTGCAAATTATTTCATTTAGGAACAGTTGGGCTGAGGAGTCTAATTTCGTTTTTTCTACTTGATCAGTGTTTGTCTCGACTATTTTGCTTCTTCTAATGACTAGCCATCTTGTGATGCCAATCCACTTTCCAGAGTAATGCACATGGCGCCAAAACCTTATATTCCTGCCCTTCGATATGCTACTACATTGCTTTATGTTTCCTAGAGTAAACCATACCCACACCATGGCGCCAGGATGAATGAGTAAGTATTTGTCCGTGTTTTAGGTTAGGTCTTATTTTGTTAGCCACTAGTGTAACTTGGGGCCAAAAGTTCGTCAATCAGGATATATTTAATTTATCAAGATTGAAGAACATTTAAAAACAAAGGATAAAAATGTTTGTACAAAGTACAAACAGTAATTCAGTATCCAGTTATCTCTTGGAAATTACATAGAGCTAGATTTCTCATATTCTAGTAAGGATAATACATTCCCTGCTGGGTATAACTTGTGATACTTTGAGGAACAAAAGTATCACAAAAGCTCCTTTGAGGATGGAACAAAAGCTCCCATCCTTTGAGGATCCATGGACGGGTAACAAGTCCCGGATGGTGGAGGCGGCATATTGAAGTAAGACATAGGTTGCTGTTGAACCTGTCTTGATGCTTCATCATCTTGGCTCCCAAACTTTGCCTTATGGGCTTGAGATTTACCCACAAAAGCTTCAGCCTCAAACCCTTTATGACCAGCTTATTAGAAAGGTCTTCTGCAGCCTTCTCTGCTCCTTCTCTGGTTTTGTAATTTACAAAAGCATATGGTCGCGATGGCAAAAAATTTATACATTCAATCTCTCCATAGGAATAGAAATTGTCTATCAGGTCCTGCTCAGTAACTCTAGTATCGAGACCGCCAATGTAAAGGGATTTGATGCTTTCATCATCAGGGGGAGCCAGTGACGGCATCTCACTTGCCTTTTTCAGCAGTTTTGCTGCCACTGGATCATTGACACTGCAGAGAGTATATAAAGCAGAGATAAGCAATCTATAATATTTCAAGAGATGAAAAACAGTGGTAAAACAGTCATGTTGTAACGGTGGAGATACTAATATGATTAAGCAGGAAATTATGGTTTTATACATATGATAAATTATGTAAGTGAT
This sequence comes from Papaver armeniacum, assembly GCA_023531295.1. Taxonomy (NCBI): domain Eukaryota; kingdom Viridiplantae; phylum Streptophyta; class Magnoliopsida; order Ranunculales; family Papaveraceae; genus Papaver; species Papaver armeniacum. The sequence goes on along the minus strand of JAJJWW010006058.1, from coordinate 38,622 downwards.
TAACGTTACCCGTGAGAAACGGTCTTTTATGTTTTGGCGAGACAACTCCCCAGTTACAGGCATTTCATGAGGATAAGGACATGCAGCACCTCTATTACATGTACCCCGCATAGAAAGTGCAAGGAGGAGGTCGGTTTCTGTCATAGTATGGTGTTGTCCTTTGGAGCTTTTGGATGGTATTACTAGGTGGAGCCTTTCCATATGATGACTCATAATCAATCCCCATCCTTGCCTGCAATAAGCATGAATTAGTTAAGAGGCTCTACTTTGCACGAAGCAACTAAAATAGATGAAAAGAGAGAGCAAATAATCTAACTGATGCTCATCCGTACAATCCGAACAACAAGCTAGCATTGGTGCAACTTTAACATACAGTTTCTAAGGCATAGAATACAAAGTGAAACGTACCCTTCGATCGCATTCCTCTGCGTAGTACTCCCTGTTCACATCACTCTTCGGAATGGAGTCATTGGAATCTATAGCTAACGCAGAGTCTCGAACCTGAACGGGCAGTCCATACTCCAGATCCAAAAGACAAACTTGGCAGACATTCTTTAGCTTGCTACATGTCTGGCAAGTTTCAGTCTTCTTATATCTTGCATTACGCCCCGGTCTCCACCGAAAACCGTGAATGGTCTTGTGCAAATCTTGCATTCCTTGCCAAACTCATTCTTAGTCTACAAACACAGAAAAAGAAGAAAAACGTTAGTTAAGATCAATTTTAAGCAACAAAAGAAGCATGCAATAGCTTTGTGAGTCTAATCAGATAATCGAATTCATTCTAAATGCCATAATATGCTTTTTTAACAGTAAAACATGACCAATAATAAGAAATCAAAATTCTGAAAAACTATTCTAGGTTTTCAAAATAAATTAGAAGTTGCCTATGTACTGTAAAGTTTTTATGTGATTATACTATTGACCTAAAAAATGATATTAGAGGTTAGGGTTCATCTACATTCGTACATATGAATAAAAGAGAAAAGGATTTTGTTTCTTACCATTCAGTACATATGGATTATCACCCAAACATGAATTACAGAGAATAGGAAAATCAGACCTCTCCCACCCATCAGCCTCCGGGTCTCTCAAAATCTATGTGCCATTGAAAACGAAAATAATTCTCTTGGGGATTTCTCTCTGTGTGAGAACGTGAATGAAAATATAATAAACCACAACCCCGACGACCTTATATATACTCGTACTTGTCTGATAGGTACCCCCTCTTTCCTAGTTTAAACGGAACTGCCTTTCCTAATTACTACCTAGTCCTAGTGGGAATTTAGCAACCACCAAGGAAAGGAAGGTCCTGGAATCAAATCCGAGGAATTAGCAAGGCGGGCTAGGCTGACGGTAGGGCCGGTTAGATGACTAGGTCTATTCAGAGACGAGCCGGGCCTTACTGTGGTGCTATACAAATGCAGCACGATCTATGTTGCACATACACGACACGGGACACGATTAAAGACACGACACGGTTCTACGGGGACACGTCAAATCTCAAAAATGTTGGTTACGGGGACACGTTATATGTATTGCACACATCATTAAAATGAGATTCTACAACAATCTACACAAGATAATAATTATTTTTATTTTTCAAAATACTTGATTACTAAAAAATAAAATTAATAATAATAACATTTTGATCAAATTTTTCATAAATAATGTTTGGATTTGACTAAAAGACGACTAAATTAGCTTCGCATTTAATTTATTTTGATTTTCCATACCAAAATTAATCATTTATGGTGTGTCCGAAAGTGTCCAAATAGTGTCCGCAAAGTGTCAAATGTCGATTTTTACGCGACACGTGATGTGGCGTGTCTATAGCGTGTCGTGAAGTGTCGTAACCGTGTCGTGTCCGATCATGTGTCCGACGCGGTTACGGCATCTTTCTAGGCGTGTCCGTGCAACATAGAGCACGATTTTTAAAGTAGTTATTGTTATAAACCTAAAGTTTGATTACTAAGATGCCCTTTGTGTCTAAGATTAGGGTTTACATATCTTGGACACCAAGTCATATATCTATATAAATAGAGCTTAAACATTGTATTCTATACACATGAATAAGAAATCTCCTTCTTTGTTTCTCCTATTTTCTCCTCGTCTCTTTCTCCTTTTACAAGACGTTATCACGCACGTTGTTCTACCAACTGAACAGAAGATTCCCTATACCTATATCTCACCTTTTTCTTATATTAATCTAATTTTCTTTTCTTTAATTTATTAAAGATTCTAATAAAGTTTCTATGATTTTTATTATAGGGCTAGCCATACGAAATCTACTAACAGGAGTATGATCTCCTGAAGTGCGAAGGTGACTTTTTAAGGGTCACACACAAAAAAAAAAAAAAGACAGCAACTTATAGGGAACCACGTCTCGTTTTTGATCTCAAACAGAATACCAGGTACAAGCATGAGCATGAGACGTCACACCGTGACTCGTTGTTATACAGTAAAGTTAATTTATTGTCTTTATTCTTAATTTCTTCTATTTTTTTAAATCACTTGATCAATTATTTATTGTTCTAATGTTCAGGGACTAACTGTCACTAACATCAATGATTAATGATTATTATTTTATTTATTTATTTATTTTCTCTTATCTACTCACCTGAAGGTGTATTTATTTGTGATGGAGTTTGCGTATCTTTGCAACCCCGACTATGAGAATGTATGATTATGGTTATTCTCTATTTTTATTGGGTGCAATTAAAATCCATTGGTTAACCCTAAAAGTTAAACAGTTCATGTTTTCGGGGCATGGGTAATCGGTCGATTCTCCCTTCTTCTCTAATTTTGTTCATAGAGAAAGAAAAAACAAAAACCCATCGATAGATTGTTAACGGTTTCTATTCCTTTAATGAAACTGTAATCACCAAAAATTGGTGTTACCGTAATCTAACCACTTTTACGGTATCCAATCACGTGCATGGTTGAAAAACCTCCCGGCCGGTTAATATTGGTATCTTTGTCCATTGGACAATGATCATGTGATTCGTATTTGGTTTCTATTCTTTACATAAATCATTTTTTTACCACACAATGGATTTTCCATAGCAAACGACATTTTTCCACGTCGTCGATGAGATTTTGCATATCGTTTTACCCATCGATATTAGTTTTCTCCATTAATTCTCTATAATGAGATGTAAAATTGGCATTAATTCTATGTATTTTTAGCCAATTTTGGTTTTTGATTTCTATTCCCCTAAAGAAATCTTCATCAACCAAAAGCTATTTTCTTTTCTCTACATAGAAAAACGACTACGATTTCTTTATTTTCTCCAAAAGAAACATATAAACCAACTGGAATTGGTATTCTATCAGTACTACAAAGATTGGATATCGTTATTATGGTATTGATAGTTGCAAATACCAATAAAATGAGGAACTGCTGCGTTCTTGTTGGATATTTTTGCAATTTTAATTTTCCACGTGGTAATTATCTCCAAATTTTGGGATTGTCCCAATTGGAATTAGAATATAATTAATTGGACACTCAAGATCAATGGGTGCGCACCCGGCTTGTTAGCCAATATCATTAGTCCTTGTAGTGACTATATATATTGATCTTGATTGATATTTTTTTTTGATAAATAAAGTGTCCAATAACTTCAATCTAAACCATTATCTCGTTGGCCCTCGAGGTCAAGAAATTGGATATTTTATTTCCAAATTTTGCTTGTAACCAATAATATCCATGGTTGATATTTAATTTTCTTAAAATCCAGAAATCATCATAAGTATATGTCTCGAATTAATCGGATAATACTTTATAAAACTTGTATATGAATGAAAATATTTACGCCATAATTAAGGAGAGATTATGCACTACCGGAAGTTAGTTTTCATTAACTTAAAAGTTATATAAATATCTCTCCTATCACAATCAATTTGATTTAGGCTGTCATTATATAATTGGCGTGAATTTTTCTCATTTTGCTTTTATATAAGCTTTGCCTCTTAAGAGGAAATCCAGTCACATCTAGCAAATAAGTAGCATTCTATAAAAGGCTACAGGTAGTGCTCCAATTGAGTGTACCAAAATCACATTCTCAAATATAATAATATCTTCTTACATGAAAACGAGGAGATTATAATGCCCGCGGGTGCTGGTACCAGTAAATTTTGAAATTTTCAAAGTATACATACATTTGGGAATTGTGTGAGCTCGTAGTAAGCTAATTTTTTTGTCGAATATTACAGTAGCTACTAAAATAATAAAGATTGTGGTTGTTAACCCCTCTGCAGAGGAATATCGACAATGTGATTGGTTGGCATATATTCCAAATTAGATTGGATTAATTTCTTGATTAACGTGATTTTGGATCCAAGACTTAACAATTTAAATTGCCAAGCCTATTAATTAAAGGTTGGTGTAGTCATATTGCGTATTAAGAGAAATAAGTCGTTTTAAGAGCGATTGAGGGTTATAAGTTCAAACCCGAGGATTGGTTCAACAATATATCGTTCTTCCTATATGATGCATTTTGCGTGGTAGTCTTGAAGGACTCGTTTGCATTCACGCAAGTGATTTTCTTGGAGAACATATTCAAATTTGTATTATTTGGAGGATTCAAATTATATTCGGAAGCCACTTGACTCTATTATGTCAAGTTTAACAATCATGTATGTGTTTTAGAAGTTTGGTACCAAACTGACAATCCGGGTTAATTAGTTGATGATATCGGCTTTATATATAGGTCTCTTGAGGAGTCCATTAAAACACAAAAATCCACGCTTTAGCTGCATATATTCTATTTTTTCCCCTTAAATTTGTAGTTAGAATTATGCTAGCTTAAACTCTTATTCAAGATGGACTAGAGTTATTTTTTTGATGCTTGTCTTCAGAAAAACTCATATAGTTGGGTTAGCATCAATATTTACGTAAAAAGTTGTACTCTTTTTCCTTCGTTCAAGTTTTGTCCCATGTGGTTTTCTTGACAAGGTTTTAATGAGGCAACTTCTTGTTGACATTTGATTTTCATATAAAATGTTGATATTGTGCTCTTTTTCCTTCGTCCAAATTTTTCCCTATTGGGTTTTATAGGCAAGGTTTTAGTGAGGCAATTTAATTCAACATGATGGTCATCCAAGGGGAGTCGTATCAATTTTGGTTGTTTAGTGGATGCCCACATTTGATTAAACCAAATCAACTTAATCATCTCCTAAGAATTTGGATTTCCTTCTCACAAATACATTTTTTGTTCCCGTATGATAAGGTATCTTGGCACTTTGTTGAAGAAACTACATCAACCATTTTTGCAAATCATCTCCGAGAATCTAGCAACCCAAGACACAACTCACAATGTTTTTAAAGAAGCATAGAGACTCGAAAAACTACTACTAGAAGACTAACACAAAATAAGACTTCACCAAGTAGCAATTTTGTTGACGAAAGAAGAAGAATCTTCGCATTCAATAAATACGTTCATGAAATTGGGAAGTTGCGACTCAAAGATTTGCAAGCCAAGATTTAATCAAGTACTCATCGGGGGAGCGCCATCATCAAATTAAGGTGCATTCATCGGACTTAACATGTTGTACTCTTTTTTCCTTCGTCAAGGTTTTTCCCACTTTAGTTTTCCTTGTCAAGGTTTTAACGAGGCAACATTTGCGTGTCCAACACCTGCTTCAAGTCTTCACGTGCATATGTAATTTCGTGTTTTTCTTTTGAGTTTTCCTGGTATATTTGTAATGACTTAGCCACAGTGGTCATCAGGGGGAGTGTTATAAACCTAAAGTTTAATTACTAAGATGCCCTTTGTGTCTAAGATTAGGGTTTACATATCTTGGACACCAAGTCTTCTATCTATATAAATAGAGGCTTAAACATTGTATTCTATACACATGAATAAGAAATCTCCTTCTTTGTTTCTCCCTATTTTCTGTCTCCTTCTCCTTTTACAGGAGTTATCATTCATACAGTGGGAATTTAGCAACCACCAAGGAAAAGAAGGCCCTGGAATCAAATCCGAGGAATAGCAAACTAGTGTATAGTGTCCATTAGGTTTAGGCAGGCGGGCCGGTCCTTACTGTGGCACTGTACAAATGCAGCACGAATTTCAAAGTCATACAGTGGAACATGCCCACACCACCACTAACCTTATTCCCTATGCTCTGCAACCTTGCAGAATTGGGTTTAATAGTTTCATACAATTGATGATGAAGTGCATTTTAGAAATTTTGTAAGCTATAGTTCTCGTTTATGCTTTCTATTTCTATTTACATCACGGAGAGAAAATATGTGTTTCTACACATGACATGATAGTATATGTTATGAAGCTACCAAACTCCACTGCTGAGTTAAGGTTGAGATGATGTTGGCGCCTCCACCAGCCAGTATTACTCATGTAAACCCAGATTCACTTCCATGACCAGAGCCAGTAACCATAGCATTACCCATACAAGTTGAAATTGTATCCTTCTTGTCTGCAATTTTGAATTAAAATCCCACAAAAAAATATATATATATCAATATAACAAGCTGTAAAAATCAACTGCGAAAAGACTGACAGAAAACCTTGTAAAAGTGTAGGATTGGCTGATTCATTCGCACCAAAACAGACTTCTGAGCGATAAATGAACAAGTATTGGTCCATGTTACCATAATACCATGTAAATGTACTATTTAAACTTCTCAAAAGAATGTAATATGTAGGTCCTGTAACTTCTATTAGAATCTAAATGTTTGACTCAAAAGTGCAATCCTCATTGTAGAAAAACTAGATAGATGGTCAAATTACGGAAATAGAATGAAAATGCGCAGACAATGAAACAACATATAACTAAGACAACAGAGTGGAAAAGAGCTTACCTGCAGTTATATTGAGATCGATCAGCCCACGACTTAGTGTATCTGCCCAAACACCCGAGGTGACCTGAAAAGGATCCTTCTTCAGAGGATGCTAAGAATCTGCTGGAGTATTTGGGTCCTGGTTTTCAAGGCACCCCTCACTGATAGAACTTTTCATTTCCGCAGGTTTTCTGGACACTTGATCAGAATAAAAAGTAAATGCATCCAAATGGTCAGAGTCATCAAAACTGTTCAGCTGCTTTCCAGAAAAGGGATCAAAAGTTTGTGAACTAATAGACTCTTCAAAACTGCTCAGCCTCAGCATCATTCCAGAAAAGGGATCACCAGTTTGTGTATCAATAGACGCATCCTCAGTCTTGGTTTTAGCTTGCAAAACTGGTCTTCGAGTGGCGAAAAAATCAATCATTGTGGAAGAAGATGCAGAACTACTGGAACTTCACAGAAAATAAATCAACACTGGCCTGCATAAATGGTAGAAATAGATCTCGCTAAGTCAAGAGGCCAAACAAATCAACAAAGAGCAAATCAACATCGATACTTGGTTTGGGAAAAATACACTTTGGTGGGTAATGCAGAAGGGACTTCTTAATGGCAAGTCATGTAGGCCACATGAAATTTTCAGTATGAATATGTGAATCTTTATTCAAGAAATGCTGTTGTACAGGACATGATGAATATAACTCGCCCGAAAAAACATCACAAGATAAATCTGAGGAGGCTTTGATGCTTTAGTTCAGCCATGCACTAGAATCCGAAGAGAAGCATAATATGTGTACAAGACTACAAGTCCAAGAGTCCTGTACCAAAAATGAAATGGGCATAGTTTCACTTCTCCCTATTATATTAGAAAATGATCAGATTGGTCCTGAGCCTGGGAGCTAACTCCAGAATCAACATGAGGTGTTTCTGATACAAAAACTGTATTCAGATTAACATCCTATACACTTAAGTAAATAACCATATGCTGTAGCGCTTCTAGAACAAGTTCAATAGGACATCAACAAGAAGTGGAGGCAATAAATTGATTTAAAATTGTTTAAAATAGATCATCAATATGCTTATGTCATGCCACCATTTTTGGCTATCTATCTTACATTAGTTTTCTTTTTTTAGATAATAAGAAGGATAAATAAAATCAACCTCTGTATGAGTTGCAGGGTTGTTGGTCCTCCTTTCTACTCCCATTTCATACATGACCATACATAAAGACAACGCAAACATATATCTAGATTACAAAAGTCGGTCTAAATCAAAACTGGCTCATGGTTTACATTTTTCAGTCAGTGTACTATGAGTATTTACCAGACTAGGTTCCCTGAGAAGACCAAGAGACCAATATGTCTAAACAGGAATGCAACATATTTATATATCCAGCATCATGTAAATTTTTGACAGAGCATATTTACGATTCTATTAGGAAAATGTACTGATTATCATTAGCTGTTATTACTTACTAGCAGTTGAGGTTTCTCGGGGATCAAAATCATCAAAATCCTTAACCGCCAGTTGTTTCTGATAAGTCTTGGGGGGACTACAATTGGAAGAAAGGGCCTTCTGAGAGCTGGATGACGAGTGTTATCCCTGAAACAAATTCAGTGTACAAGAAATAAATATCAACCAACACTTCTTATAGGCAAAAGAAGTTATCCACTATCTCAAATCCAACACCTAATTATTCTTCAACGTTTATGATGGACCTTCTTAGTAGTGTATAACTAAAGAAGAACAAGGGCCACTTAATGTTAAACCAAGGCCAGATGAACTTATAATACATAAACTCAGGAATCCGCACCACAAATGGTTCAAATCTTTTCTTTTTAAGTGGTAACCCCAACTAAAAGAACAACGGATACAAGTAAATCACAACTTATTGATCATTGAATATAACAGCACAAACCTCCCATTCTGTACAGGAACTCCTTGGCTTTCATCCCTTGATTGCCACCGCCAACAGTGCTGCGTGATTCATCATGTTTATCTGTTTCAAAGCCGTCATGTTCAAAGGGCTCTCTGTCTTCATAACTATTCTTTAGCATTTCCCCTCTTTTGTAGCACTTTAACTTCCATGACATTCACTGCGGAAGAAGTGCTTGGTATCCTTTGAGATTGAACTAGACATACATGTATTTCCAGTTGACGAGAGTCCATAATACCTAATAACAATGACACATCACAAATTTGATTCATTTGTTGATAAAAAAGCTTATGTGTTCATTCAGTTACAAAACAAGTAAACCAACTAAAGAACTGCACTCACTTATCACGCTCCGCAGCAGCTTTATCTCTAGCTTCCTGTATTTTATCCTTATCGTCTAAGGGGGGGGAGTATGGTATCAGCCCTCTTTCTGATGTTCAAACCCATGTCTTTTCCATTGAGTTCAACATATTCAAAAGTTGAGAGAGACTTCACCAATAAAAAGTGAATCAGTAAAGCAGAACTTAAACGAACACTGATACTACCTTCCATCAATATAAAGCAATTGAAAAGAATCAAAAAATGACTTACTGAGATTTGAAAAGAGTGATCTATGATGATCCATGTGCCACCAAATATTAAGTAACAAACAAAGCCTGATGAGAGAAAAATGCATTTCACTGCCAGATGTAAGGTAACGAAACAAAACAACACATTACAAAAAGAAAGGTGGCAAAGAGCTATATTATCATCTCTTATTTTTCTAGATTTCTTATTCTCTTCTTATTTTTGGAATATCAATAGCAGCAGGTAGTACGTACAACTTGTCTTGTTGCCTAAGCTTGATCTGTATCAGTAACGTGGATGAATGATGAATGGAATGCTGGACCATTATGTCTATTACCTAGCTTGTTTTGTTAGTTGTTACTTTAGATCCTACTCTTTGTTATTTATTTCAAATTGCACGCATAACTCCCTTTAAAAAAAGAAGTAGACATAGAAAGTTCAATGAAAACCCACTCAAAAAAATTCATCATTATATACGGCAGATTTAGGACCATAATACGGCAGATTGAGGACCTTTTCCCAGGTAACGTGTGACTGATTTAACATTGTACACTATGCACTAACTAGTATTTGGATTTTCATTAATAGTAGGCAAAAGATTCTTACAAGAAAATCATTGCAACGTTGAAAATAAGACGTCATCAAGTATTTGTCCATGTAAATGTACTATTTATATACCAAGTCCTACTGCATGACCCATTAACTTTGAATAAAATTTCGGCAATCATGATATTAGGAAATATAAAACTTTTCAAAAGAACGTAATATGTAGGTCTAGTAACTTCTATTAGAATCTAAATGTTTGATTCAAATCAAAAGTGCAATCCTCATTGTAGAAAAACTAGATAGATGGTCAAATTACAGAAATACAATGAAAATGTGCAGACAATGAAATAACATGACTAAGACAACAGAGTGGAAAAGCTTACCAGCACTTATACTGAAATCAATCAGCCCACGACTTAGTAGATGACCTGAAAAGAATCCTTCTTCAGTGGACGCTTAAGAATTTGTTGAAGTATTTGGATCCTGGTTTTCAAGGCACCTCTCACTGATAGAACTTCGCATTTCTGCAGGCTTGCTGGACACTTGATCAGTATAAAAGTGAAAGTATAAAAATGGTCAAGAGTCATCAAAACTGTTCAACTGCTTTCCAGAAAAGGGATCAAAAGTCTGTGAACTAATAGACTCACAAAACTGTTCAGCAGCATTTCAGAAAAGGGATCACCAATTTGTGAATTAATAGACACAACTCCAGTCTTGGTTTTAGCTTGCAAAACTGGTCTTCGAGTAGTGAAAAAATCGATCACTGTTGAAGAGGATGCAGAACTACTGGAAGGCTTCGCAGCAAACAGATCAACATTTGCCTGCATAAATGGTAGAAATACATCTCGCTAATTCAGAGGCCAAACAAATCTACAAAGAGCAATACAAAATCAACATTGGGACTTGGGACTTGGTTTTATTATAAGAAATCGAATCAAAATGTTTTAGAAAATACACTTTGGTGGGCAATGCAAAAGGGATTTCTTGATGCTGCTGTACAGGATATGAGTACGTAAATCTTTATTCAAGAAATACTGTTGGACAGGATATGATGAATATAATTCGCCCAAAAAACAAAAAACCATCACAAGATAAATCTGAGGAGGCTTTGCTACTTAAATCCAGCTATGCACTAGAATCTGAAAAGAAGCATAATATGTGTACAAGAGTCCTGTAACCAAAATGAAACAGGCGTAGTTTCACTTCTCTCTATTATATTTGAAAATGATGAAATTGAAAACTGACCTTAGCCTGGGAGCTAACTCCAGAATCAACATGAGGTGTTGCTCATACAAAAACTGTATCCTGAAACAGATCAACTTCAGAGGATGCACTATAGGTGCAGGGTTTTGGCAGAAGAGATATTGGTGCATCTATGATGTCACCCAACAGATCAGCCTCATCAGCTTGTACAGGAGCTACCTCTGCGAAGTTAACAAATATTATATCAAAAAATGTATTCAGATTGGCATCATATACACCTAAGTAAATAACCAATATGCTGCACGATACTAGAGAACAAGTTCAATAGGACATCAACAAGAAGTGGAGGCAATAAATCGATTTCAATTTGTTTAGAAATTAAAATAGAGCATCAATGTGCTTATGTCAAGCCACCATTTTTGGCTATATTATCCTACATTAAATTTCGTTTTTAGATCACTAGAAGGATAAATTAAATCAACCTCTGTATGAGTTGCAAGGTTGTTGGTCCTCCTTTCTACTCCCATTTCATTACATAACCATACATATAGACAACACAAATATATATCTACACAACAAAATTTTATCGGTCTAAATCAAAACATGCTCATTGTTAAACATTTTCCATCCAGTGTATAAGAGTATTTACCAGACAAGGTTCCTTGAGAAGCCCAAGAGGCCAACATGTCCAAACAGGAATAGAACATACTTAAATATCCAGATTCATGTAAATTTTCACAGAGCATCTTTGCGATTCTATTTGGATATGTAATGATTATTGTTAGCTATTATTACTTACTAGCAGTTGAAGTTTCTCGGGGATCAAAGTCCTCAAAATCATCTTCAATGCAAGTTGTTGCAGGTAAGTCTTGGGAGGGACTACACTTGGAAGAAAGGGCCTTTGGAGAGCTGGATGACTCCCTGAGACAAATTCAGTGTACAAAAATATAAATATCAACCAACAGTTTTTATAGACAAAAGAAGTTATCCATTATCTCAATTCCAACACCTAATTATTCTTCAACGTTTATGATGAACCTGCTTAGTAGTGTATACTAAAGCAGAACAAGGGCCAGTTAATGTTAAACCAAGGACAACTGAACCTAAAATACACTCAGGAATCGGGACCACAGATGGTTCAAATCCTTTCTTTTAGGTTAACCCCAACTAAAAGAACAACGAATACAAATTATTCACAACTTATTGATCATTGGATATAATAGCACAAACCTCCCATTCTGTACAGGCACATCCCTAGATTGTCACCGGCAATAGTGCTGCGTCATTCATCATGTTTATCAGTTTCCAAGCCATCATGTCCAAAGCGCTCTCTGTATTCATAATTATTCTTTAACATTTCCCCCTTATTTGTAGCACATAAACTTCCATGACGATCACTGCAGATGAAGTTCTTGCTGGTCTTTGAGATTGAACCAGACATACATGTATTTCCAGTTGACGAGAGTCCAAAATACCTAATAACAATGACACATCACAAATTTGATTCATCTGTTGCTAAACAAGCTTATGAGTTCATTCAGTTATAAAACAAGTAAACCAACGGGAGAACTGCACTCACTTATCACGGTCCGCAGCAGCTTTATCTCTAACTTCCTGTATTTTATCCTTATCATCTAAAAGGGACAGTATGGAATCAGCCTCTTCCTGATGCTCAGACCCAGAAGCTTATGTCTTTTCCATTGAGTTCAGCATATTCAAAAGTTGAGAGTGACTTCACCAACAAAAAGTGAATCAGCAACGCAGAACTTAAAAAAGCTGATACTATCTTCAATCGACATATATAAGAAAAAACGCCATTTATAAGAATATCAAAAAAATGACTTGCTGATATTTGAAAAGAGTGATGTATGATGTCATAAACTGCAGTATCAGATCCAATGTGCCACCAAATATTGTAACAGCCAAAGCCTGTTGAAAGAAAAATGCATTTCACAGCCAGATGTAAGGTAACGAAACAAAACAACTCATTACAAAAAGAAAGGTCGCTAGGAGCTATAGTTTTCATAAAGTCTGAAATTTCATGAAGAACAATCAACCATGAACGGGTAACAATATTGTACAAGTCCTGTTACCTTGTAGACATGACGCCAGTTGCTGCCACTATCTGCCAATCTTGTCCAGAGTACATTCATTATGATCTTACAGTCAGTACTACACAACATTATAACAATTTACACTTAAAATCATGTTAAAGAAGACAAACAATTGCGTTTCCACTATAAAGTTGGAAACGAAAACCTACTTAGTACAAATCAAAAAAGTAAATAGAGTTAGAACTTACGATTTCATAGTGGCTTGAGAAATCTCCGCTAAGTCAGACCCATAAGGTCCCCAAGGTTCATTACTTGTTGCATCATAAACCTGCAAACACAGTCAATTGAGTTTTCATCCAAATCAATTTCGAATTACTGAGAACCAACATCATAGAAGCACGAATAACTTGAATCTAACTATTATTAGAACTAAAAAATACAGAAAACCTAGGGTTTCAAACGAGTCTAACAAAAACAAGCAAAATCTAGGGCAATGTATTCACAATTTTTGGTACGAATCAAATTCACCAAAGATATCTCACAAAAGTAATCAATAAAAAGAAGAATCTCAAACGAAAATGGGAAATTAAACTTACTTTCTGTTGAATCTCAGGAACTTTAAGAATTTTAACATTCACTTCCCTCTTTCTGCAAGAAAATAAAAATCAAAAATCAAAACCGAAATGATGCAGTTTGATCAAATAGAGTTACATATCTTGAATAATTGAAGAGGAATTTAGCACATGAACTTACATTTCTCCATATCATAAACTCCAATTCAGTACTGTAAACAAAGAAATCGATTCCTACGACAGAGATTATCGAAATACGGCCGACTGTCGACTGAGAAATGGAGTTTGGCACCGGAGATTTTCACAGAGAGTAAGACGAAGACCGGAGGAGGAGAAGAAGAATGAGCGTGTGAAGACTGAAGCGATAAAAAAAATAGGCCTTTTTTTCTGGCGCGCAAAAAACGAGGCATTGACTTGGGTTTGACTCACCAGATTCACAAACCAGGTTCGTTGACTCGAATGTGAATCAGATGAAACAGATCATCTGACTCGGGTAAATTAGACAATCTCTGAGAAGGAAAAACTATCATTGATGCTCATTTACAACTGAGAATGAAAACTACCATTGATACTTACATGAATTCGGATTCTTATATGCAGGTTCGTCAGCGACAAAAGCAGTAACAACGGCTACACATCAAGTACTTATGTTTGCTGTTGCTGTTGTTGACGCTATCTGGTGCAAAGCTACTTCTGCTAGATATTTAATCTCCAGAACACAAATGCAACAATCATAGCGTAATTTGTGACTATGCTCACTCTTAATCCCTACGCCTCCAGAAATTAGCCATAAAGATGAAGGTTTTGTGGCATTGTTGATTCGTTTTCATCCATGTGCCTAAACAGGTCAGCTAGACAAGAAAATATCATGCCAGAATACGGATGGGAGATATCTTCAACTAAGAAAGAATGAATCTTCTTATCTACTTCAATCCAACTGCACCCAGGATTCTTCTTCAATCCCAACTTTTGCATCTTTAGTCTGACCTGACGTGCTTCCCTCCATTTTCCAAGAGAAGCATACATGTTTGACAGCACAATATAAGTAGATGGATCATCAAGATCCTTCTCAATAAGTTGTCGAGCAATTTCCTCTCCTAATTGTATATCTCCGTGCATTGTGCACGCAGAAAATAGAGTACTTAACAACCCAACATCAGATTTGATGGTGGGAGTGCTCTGAAGGATTTCATAAGCTTCATATAATCTTCCAGCACGGCCAAGAAGATCAATTAAGCAAGAGTAATGCTCTACAGTGGGTGATATCCTGTATTTATCGGTCATTTGGTTGAAATAATGACACCCTTCATCAACTAACCCTCCGTGACTACACGCAGATATGACTGCGAGAAAAGTAACTCCGTCTGGTTTTACTTTGGATTCTTCCATCTTTGAAAATACTTCCAGAGCTTCGGCAGATTTACCATGAGAACCATATGCAGTGATCATAGAAGTCCACGAAACGCAGTCCCTCTCCACTAACTGATCGAAGATCTGACGCGCTTCATCTATAGCACCACATTTAGCATACATGTCTAAGAGAGCAGCCATGACTATTTCATTAGATTCCAGTCTATTTTCGATCACCGACTGGTGGATTTGTTTCCCAAGTTCTAAAGCTGCTGACTGAGAACAAGCTGGTAAAATACTAGTGAAAGTAACTGCATCTGGTCTCACACCAGAAGATCTTAGATCGCTAAAGATTTGGAGAGCCTTAAAGTTAAAACCAGCCGAAACATATCCAGAGATCATTACATTCCAAGTGACTATGTCAGTTTTAGGTGTACTTTGGAAGACTTGTTCAGCGATACCAATGCTTCCACATTTGAAGTAAAGATCCATCAGTGAACTACTGATGAAAGTATCAATTTCAACTCCATTTCTTATGAGATACCCATGCAAGAATTTTCCTTCCTGCAACTTAAAGTTTCTAGAACAAGCTATCAATAAACTACTAATTGTAGTTGAAGTGGGAATCACATTTTCGCAGTTCATTCTCCGGAAAAGCTCCAAACATGAACGAATTTCACCTTTTAATCCAAACCCACTAATCATTGAATTCCAAGAAACGACACTCTTGTCAGGAATCCGATCAAAAACTTCCCTAGCCATCTCTAAACAACCACATTTTCCATACATATCCACAAGTGCAGAGCTAATAAAACCATCCAATTCCAACCCACTTCTTTTAACATCCCAATGAATCTGCTTTCCTCTGTTCAAATCCAAAAGCCTAGCACACGCGGACAAAGCAGTCGTGTACGTAACCGAATCAGGTTCAAAACAAGAACTCTTCTTCATATGTTCAAACAATTCCAATACTTTCTCAGACTTCCCACTCTGATAATAACAGGAAATCACATTATTCCAAGACGCCACATCTCTCTCAGACATTTCATCAAACAGTCTCGTCGCACAGTCAAATCGATTGCATTTCGCATATAAACCAACAAGTGCACTAGCAACAACAACATCGAACCCAAAACCAGATTTGAACAAACGAGTATGAATTTTCAATCCTTCAGTCACTTTTCTTAATCCACTGAACGCTTTTAAAACACTTGGGTAAGTATAACTATCAGGTTTGAGAGAAGGATGAAGCTGTAAATCTTTATACATATCAATAGCTTCATTGTACATATGGTTCTTGGTGTAAGCTGATATTAGTCCATTCCATATCGTAATGTCTGATGGATTCTCAATGGTTTGGAAAACTTGCTTTGCAGATTTATATGAATGGCAGGACAAGTAAAAGTTGATGATAGTTTTGCAGAAAACGATGTTCTTCTGTAATCCGGTTGTGATGATCTTTTGGTGGAGAATCTGGCCTTGTTTTAATGATTTTGAAGTAGTACATGTTTTCAGTAGAGATATTAGAGCTCGAGTATCCATCAGAATGATGAATTATCATTAACAGCTTAAAGATAAACGGAACTTCTGAACAAGCCGCAAAATACAATCGAAAGCATAGTTCCCAAAAATAGGCCTTGCCCTCTTTAGCATCACCATGGGGACTGTAGCTGACAACAAAGACTGCTATATGTCTACGCCTGTTCTGATATGTCTCCATAATATAACAGTTAAGGACTTTATTACAGTAAATGACTTTTTAAATTCACCAAAGGGGTGGATATTACCCCGATAACAATGGAACGCACAGTCCTTATCGCTTAGGCCAAGTCTTATGGTGCTAGTTTCGCTTCAAAATTAGACAAAAAGCGTTGCCTATTTTTCTCTTCTATTTCTCCCTCCAGATATGTCTCGAATGCTAACTAGTAGCCAGCACAACCAAAATTCTACTTTTCGCGAATAGTCAACTAGATTGTTTTATTTTTAGGTCCGACGGCTGAGATGGTGGCGATGTTCCATCCAGCGCGACCAAATTCTACTTTTCGAGAAATGGTTCAGCACATCTGGATGCTAAATTGAAATGATCATAAGACTTAGATGGGTATTCTAGCTGACATGGACTTCCAATTTACATGATAGATTGGAAGACCATAAGACTAAAAGCAGTTCTTATGGAATGAAGTTTGTTCATTTTGCTCCCACTATGGACTCAACAAACATGAAAAATAGATTTGTTGAGTGAAATGGATCATGTAGCGCGCGCTTGATGGAAGGCCGGGCGATCGTGGCAAGCTCGCTGGCGTTGGAGCAAGAAACGCGCGCCCAAACATTACTCGCCAGAGTGCAAAGAAGGAAAGCCCACTATAACTTTATCAAATACGGTCAGTTTGTTCCGACTCCTAACAGTAATATTTTAAATTTTATACTCCCTCCGTTCCGATTTACTTGACATTGTAGGATTTTTCACGGATATTAAGAAATATCAGAGAGAGTAAAATCTTTCCAATAATACCCATATTAATTCCTACATAAAGAGTTAAATAACCTAGTTTTGTGTTTCTAGAATATAGGGAAAGTTATCAATCCCATAATAATGTACTTGGGATGTACAAGATTGAGTATATATCCTCCATGGAGTATATTTAAATATTATAGAGTAATTGTTTTTTGTTGATTACCATGAGAATTAATTATCTGGTGTGATTCCAAAGCAGGGATAGATTAGTGAAAATTGGGAAAAAAAAACTAAAACTATCATCTAATTTGGAACACAAAAGAAACCCTAAAAAAGCAAGTAAAATGGAACGGAGGAGTACTATTATAGATTAATGTATTATTACATTCTCGACTCCTAACCGTGATTCAAATATTACTTTATTAATACTTTAAACTTCATAATATTATATATATTATTAAATTTAAGCTTTTTAGTATTATATATGAATACAATAGTTGTTCTTGATTTATATACAAACGCCCGCGAATTACCTTCATTCGCCCGTCTATTCTTAAGCTGCCGTTCACAATTTACCATAGTGTAAAACATAATTTATCCATCCAAGTGGCTCAATAAAAAAATTAGTTTGCCGATTACCATAAGAACTGCCCTAAGCCTTGTTACACAGTTTTTTTTTTTTTTGTTTTAGTAAGCAAAGGCCTTCAAAAAGGCTAATGATCCCCCTCAACAAAAGGCATCAGCCATATTTGAGGAACGTACCCAAGTACATAGTAGAATAGTTTTTTTTTTTTTTTTTGCCCAAAGGGCGAGTTCGTGAGCCACTGAATTACAAGTACGTGGCTGAAAAATAAACAGACAAGCTACTAGACTAAAGGAAAAAAACTTGATATCTTTAAAGATTGCATCCGTTCTAGAGTTTCCATCAAACAAGCCAGCAGAAAATTGATTGACTAGACTCTGAGCATCACTTTCTATGATTAGATGAGTAAGCTTTTGCTTCACATATTTTTTCAAGGCAGCCCATATAGCTCTGGCTTCAGCCGGCTTCTTCAGCAGATTCAACTTGAAAAACGGCGGAAGCACAAACGGAGGCGGTGTTGGAAAAGTCCCTCATCACAAATCCTGCACCATTATTCCCAGAAAATTCATCATAAGCTCCGTCGGTGTTACACTTTATCCATCCAGTTGGTGGGGGCATCCATTTGCACAAATACTAACTGTAGCAGTAGTTTTTCTAGTTAATAACATGGCTCTAGCTCTCATCGGATCAGCTTGTGTAGTTTTCTTTGATATTTTGAAAAATCGGGTTATTCCTACTTTGCCATAAAGACAAAAGGATAGCAACAAAGAGACATTGATCATCATCAGGGAGTTTAGAAACAGGATTAACTAACCAGAATATCATTCAATCAATGAATGATTTAGTACTAAAAGCTTGAGTGTGGACACAAAAGAAGATAAGAACCAAGCACGACTAGCAAAAGGGCAACGAACTAAAGCATGCATAATCGATTCATAAGGATCATTACATCTAGCATAATCAACGTAATTCATAGGCATTCTAGTATGAAGGACTGTTCTAGCGGAGTAAGGCATTTTTATGGCTCTCCAACTAAAAACTTGAATTCTATAAGGCACATTAATTTTCCAAATACGCTTCCAAAGAGCAAGACAAGGGGAAGGACCGAGCCTCGAAGTCCAAGTAAGTGAGATTTAGAGTTAAATCTACTATTCTTTGAAAGATCCCAAGCCCTCCTATCAGGAATGCAACACATGCTTAAGGGAATAGTGACAATCTTCTTAGCAGAGGCATCATCAAAGTTGGTGTTTAATCTATCAACATCCCAAGATCTGGTAATAAGATTAATAAAGTAAGAAACCTTTATAGTTGGATCCGGAGGAACCAAGGGGTTGGGGACAAAGAAACCTAAAGAAGGGAATCCATTTGTCACACCAAGGGTCAATAAATTGACCATCTCCAACAATCCAAATGAAAAATGTTTTGATAAGATCTTGGGTGGCATGTAAGCATTTCCAGGTCCAAGAACAGTTAGCAGGACACTTGGCATCTAAGAAATCAGTTCTAGGAAAGTATCTAGCTTTAAGAGTAGAAGCTAGCAGACAATCAGGGTTCTCAATTATCCTCCAGACATTCCTGACAAGCATAGTAAGATTATTGGGCTCAGCTTTCCTAAAACCAAGACCTCCTTCAGACTTAGGAGAGCAAAGAATGTCCCAACCCAAAAGATGAAGTTTTCTATCTTTTGGATCAAAGGTTTCTCCCCACCAAAACTTGCAGAGGTGAGAATCTATGTTTCTACAAAGGTGTTTGGGGATAAGGAAAGCTCTCATTTGATACAGAGGAAAATGGCCTGACCAATATGCTTAATTACATAAGGTGGTTGAGCTTCTACTAATTCTCACAGCTTGAGAGTTATTTTTTGAAGGTCTTCAAATTCAGTGCATTCCTTTGGGATGTTGCATTAGATGAGCCAAAACAGTTCCTCAACAAAAGAGACTTGATGATTTGTTGTGACCATTTGGGGGATGACTTTGAGTACCATTAAATATCCACAAGCATACCAAGGTCTCTGTGAATTGACTCTGTTGAAATCACTCTCAACAAGAAATATGATAAGAACTTTGTTTTCCAAACCTTTGAATATAGTAACAGAAGGTGTTTGAGCCAATGGCCATTAATTACATATGTAATAACGGATTGAAGAGGTGGGCATGAGAGTTTCACAGCAAATGTAACCAACCATACACCATTTCCAACTATTATCTTCTTCAGCCAAAACAACAGTTTTATCTACAAAGACTAGTTCAGTTAGGGATGAGGGAAGGGTAAGTTTGTCTACCATTTGTTTAGTGAGGTTTTGAATATCAAGGTTTTCAGAAGAATTACAGGTCTGAGATGGAGAGGATTCCATATAGATTATAATATTGATGAAGAGAAAGAAGTTTTTATCAGAGAGGAGAGATTCACTAGAGATTAAAATAAAGATATGAAGGGAAAAGATTCTTGTAGCAGTGCAATGAAGGTGATAAAGTCCTATCATACAAATGTGAAGCTGCAGCCTAACTATGACATCAAAATCAAACTGATCCTTAAAATGGTAATTCTGAAAGAGTTGAAACTGGTCAGCAAGTTGAGGAGTTTTGGAATGGTATGGTTTTATGAAAGATTCTCAATTTTTGTATTTAAACAAAGAGCTCTTATTAGATCTATTAGATAACCTAGTACCCTTTCCGGGAGAGGTGATAGGACGTTGGCTTAGTTATCACGTGATATTTGTAGCCAAGAACCATGTCGGGTGCATATACAACCAAGTGACTTAACTTTTTTCTTTGTACGTCTAGGCCATACTAAGCATGATGGTTATGAAAGTTGGTGAGTATGTAAGAGGCTTGTCTTTGCATAGATAGTAACTCTGAGTAGTTTTGCACAATATTCCAAATGCCATTAACAAAGTTGAGTAGGCTAAAAAATTCTGCTGATGGTAAAGGTAAAATTTATTGGGGTGAATTTTGGGTTTACCAATGTTGGTAGAAGAGGAATTTTTCTGATGGTGAAATGGCATGATTGCCTTAAGGTTGTGAGAAATAATCCAACTGTTGATGATACCTCAATTAATAATAGTGCCTCCCAACAGGTGCTTCTTGCTCTGAATCTGCATAAAACCAATAGTTTTAATTAAAACCCAAATAAACTCTTCAAAATTACTCTTCTCTAGTAATTCCAACAGACTTGAAAGTAAATGAAACGTCTAAAATTAGACTTTGAAAATAGGTTTAGTAGGATAATGATGAAAACTGAAGGGTTGCGCATGGCATTTAAGTGGCATGAATAGCCAAGCGACATGATGCTTATGCATAAAGGGCCATTTATGCCTAATATACCACCATTATTTAAGAGAGGTAGGGTGATAAGCCCAGGATTGTACCAAAAGAAGCAAAGAAAAGAAGATAGAGAAAAATAGATTAATAAAAATGGTCGATGTTGCATCCAGGTTACGTCGGAGGAGGAAATCCGGGCTTACCACGATTCGATGCCATGCGACATGCAAAAATTGCAATTGAAGCTTTGACCAATGCCGAGATGGAGAGTTTGATAGCATATTTGAATCTCGGGAGAAGACCAAGAAGTAAGAGCAAGAAGACAAATAAGAATTGAAGAGGTTGAGAATGATGAAGAGTTCCAACTATGGTTGAGAAAGGTAGAAGTTGTTGATGCGTGTCGACACCGAAGGAAACTTCAGCGAATGGGAGCATGGAAGTCATCATGGAAAAGACTCGAAGCATGACCGAGAGTGATAGTGAAAATGAACAAAAGAAGGACTATTATAAAGAAGAGATGGAGGAAAGCAAAGTGATGATTCTCGGAAGAGGAAGAAAAGAGCAAGAAAAATAGAGAAGGAAAGGACTCGAAGCATGACCGAGAGTGATAATGAAAATGAACAAAAGAAGGACTATTATGCAGAAGAGATGTATGAACGTTATCTTGCAGAGAAGATACACACTCACAAGTTTGCTCGGACCATGTCGAACCGATAAATATCGACTCTGACGGAGAGGAAATTCAAGGGATGGATATCGATGGAAATCTTGTGTTCTTTGGTCCAATGATGCCTTGCAGTGATGATAAAAATAATGTTGAGGGTGATGAAAATGAAGATGAAGATCTCCAAAGGCCTTATACAACTTCAGATAGTGACGGCGACAAAGGTGCTCACTATATCTTTGATGAGTTGAACTATACCAGCGACAGTGAGGATGATTCTGAGTAATTATCCCTAAGATACTATCAATTTCCTTAGAACTAGAGTACTCAGAGGCTCTTGAACATCTTCGTGAAATCTATGAGGAAATTGATGGTATTTAAATTCGCTGAAGAAGTGCTTGGAAAAAGGAGTTTAAACATCTGACATTTGGTGGTAAGATCTTTTATGGTTTTTTTCTTTATGAATGTTAGGGATTCTTGCTTTTGTCTTTGCATAGTTTGATTTTGGGGTTCTGTTGGCGACAAGTGCATGGGATGGAAGGCAGCTTGAAGGGTTGCAGTAGAAGTGATAGTATAACTTTTCTTGGAAGTAAGGATTGCAAAGTTATGGCCTTGGTTTTTGATTGTATAAAGAAGGTTGTAATAGTACTGAAGGATTTTCGGATGTTTAGTGTTAATATTTTGCTGGTGTTTTCTTTCCTTGAATGTAATTACCCTAGTTATGTTCTTGTAACAGTTTGGACTTTCCTTGATACTAGAATTGTGCTTGATGTTGGTTTTCTGGATATGAAGTTGATTGTCTATTTTTCTTATTTGTTTGATTTCAATAGCAATAGAATGAGTACTATAAATGTAGATACAGGTGATGATCTTAGTGAAAAACTCTAGGATTCCAAGGATTGTTGAGTAAAGATAGGTAAAGGTGATTGATTTGAGGTTGCAATAAAGATGAACAATGAATTGACAGGGAGACTTTCACATACATCACAGTGACAGAGCAGAGCTCATGGAGAAAGGGATGGCGTCCCCTGCCAAAAATAAAGCACCTAATTCTCTCTTCTTACCACACAAAGTTGTAATTTGATTTTACATCCTTTATGCATTAATCTATACCTATATATAAAGGGAAACTCCCTTTAGCCACTGTTTATGAACAGTGGCTGTAGCTGTAAAATTTGGTATTCCAAATTTGCCCCTGTTTTAATATCATATATATTTTCCACAAAAAAATTATTTGAGGGCATAATGATAATTTAAGTATCTAAAATTTATAACTCCCTCCGTCCCACATATATAGGCGGAATTTTGGTTTTTATTTGTCCCACTAAATAAAGCAACTTTGCTTTCCAAGATGAATTTTTTCCATATATACCCATATTTATTGTACATAGGTAATTGTGTTGGAGATAAGGCACGGTGTAGAAAACAAAAAAAACATATAAAATTATGAATCCTACGCAATTTTCTTAATCTAAAGAGAATCGTTTCTCTCCTTTATATATGTGGGGACGGAAGAGAGTCTCAGTCCCCCACTTGCACGTGCATATGCACGCGCCAACGATCTAGTTTTAATAATATCTCTGTGCCCTTTCACCAGTGTCTAAAAGTAACCAATGTTGTCGGCCATTTTATACCTCTAGTTATTATTCTATAGTAACAACGACTGCCTCGAGGGATAGCCGCGGCCGCCCATGTGCAGCTTAAGGGCCCCCCACTCCACACTATTTATCTTTTGTTAATTTCGTAAAGATCCCGTGATGTCTGTATTGTTTTGGAAGAAAAATCCCTTAATAAGCCCACATAAAATATATGTTCTGTAAATTAGCCTTTTTGTCGAAGATTTCTAGCTCCGCCGAGCACCTCCAATGAAATATGAGTATTTGTTATAGTGGAGCCCTAAAAAAAAAGATATTTAATAACACAGAATTTAAATAAAAATCTTATGTCTTAAAGATTCCGCCAGAATGATCCACGCCTATTTTTATATACTTGTCGTTTATTTATGAAACAAAATCTAAAAAATTAATTAAAATAATAATAAATTGATGATGGGTATGGATGAGAGTCTCCAAAACCCATACTCTCCTCCAAACTCAAACTTCCACGCATATTAAATTTTGATTATCCAACCACCATTGGAGAGGTTTTTTTGTTGAGAGTTTCTAAAATCCTAGGTGGCATCAATATTTTTTAAAACCCATACTCCATTGGTTAGAGCATCTCCAGGACTCTCTAATATTCCTATTTTCGCGGCCACGTAGGATTTTCATGAAAATCATTCTCCAACGGATGTGCGGGCTAGGATGTGAAGATGAGTTGGATCGACGGTTAGAACAACATCCTTCAACTCATCTTCTAGATTTAGAGGGTCACTTTAACAATGTGAAGAATATGTGTCAGTAACTTTTTCCTAATTTTTTTGGATAATTAACTTTTTCTAACCAATCATATTTATACAACAAAACAACTGGATTGTTTTGAAAAGACCCCATTGGAGATGAAATTCTGAAACCTCCTATTATTAAGGAAATTTTGTTGCCACATCATACGAGGATGTCTTCCTAAGACTACCAGAGCAATGTGCCGTTGGAGATGCTCTAAGAGAGCGTTATTTTATTTTGGGTGTCTTTGCTTGAGTTCTTAGAGCCTCTCCAATGGAATGTGTGTGAAGGAAAAAGTTCTAATCCACGTAGGATCCACAACCATATTTATAAAAAATCATCTCCAACCCATTGATGTGAAGATGATGTGGCAAAAAAAATAAATAGACATCCTCTAGGTGAACCTCTAGTTTTAGACATTCACTTAGAGGATGTCTTCCCATCCTAGTCACACTTTTATAAATAAAAGTCAATGAAAAATAAAAATTGAAAAGATTTTAACCAATTATATGCCTACAAATAAGTAAACAAATAAAACTTTATTTTTCCTAATATTTAGGATTTTATACTTAAAGGATGTCTTAGAATTGATGCCACATACGAAATATTCACATTCACCATTGGAGAAGCTCTTAGTCCTGATCAAATCTACGGGAAAATTCTACCTCTCCACGAACAGAACACAGCCACTCGAAAGCTCTCTAATTCTTTTAATCCCGAACAGCGACGGATCCAGGAATTTATGTTTGGGTTGGCTAATTTTTTTTCTCGAACTCTCAACTTAATTTATCTCGGACTATGACAACCTGTGTAATATACTTAAAGTTGAGTATGGGTATGCCACACGATCTCTTTTCCTTGGATCATAAAGCTTTGAATCAAATTTTTCACCTTTTTTTTTTTTTTTTTTTTTTGCTAAGAAATAAAGAAGTACTATTAAAACCTAAGTTAAAACTTACAAGAGTTCTCGCGGGAATGGTGGATTATACCCAACCACTCTCCCGAATTCTTAAGTTATTACAATACTTAAATGAACATCAAAGATGATTATTGAAATTTCTTTTTAAAAATTCTACTCTAGAGAAAGAAAAACTATTGTGAATCAACTTTGCAATCATCCATAATTGTTTTGTTATACCCAAATCAGTTGGTTATTATTTGAATTGAAACATCCTATTAATAATTGAGCATCACCGATGAAACAAACTTTGTTGTAGTTTCTTTCTTTTGCCCAAAGACTAGCTTCTAGTAGCTAAACATTCAGACTTCTTGACGTTAGAGCTACTCCTGGGACGACCTTTGCAGCCAATGTAGTTACCTGTTTTGTCATTCATAATCAAACCAATGCCGTAAAGATTAGTATTTATGTCTAATGATGCATCACCAGTATACAATTATGCGATCTTCGGCAAGGAGGCTACTACGAGAATCTAAATCATTTTCAACAGATAAAATGTTAGCGAGACAAGTTTGACAGGATCGAGATCTAAGATACTTTTTCAATCATTCACAAATTTGAGAGCTAGTCTCGCAAGTAGTGAAATAATTTATATTTTTCCCCCGAAAGATGAAAGAACATCTGTCTTTCCATATACTCCAAGCAATGGAAAAAAATGTAAAGAACAACTTTGTCTTTAAGGTTAACGGTTAACCATTGAGCAACCCACTCTTTTAAGTTCATGTAGAATCCCTAACATGAGAGACTAAGTTATAAAAGGATTTAGTGACCAAACAACTTGAGAAAAGGGCAATGTAAGATTAGATGCTCTGCAGTTTCAGGCACAACAGTTCCACACAGATTACAATTCATATCATGAGAATTAAATCTACAAATGATAGATTTTACAGGCAAGATATTCTCATAACACTTCCACACGAAAATCTGGACTTTAGGAAGGATTGGCAGCTTCCAAAGGACTTATAAACAGGGTTAACATTCTTGAGGATTATGAATGTACTCGAATTGACCGACAAGACTTTACATGCAGATTTGACAGAAAATTGTCCGTTTTTAGTGAAAGGCCAAATTAGTCTGTCTTGACCAGAAAGAGGGATTCTAGTACTCTGAATGAGTTGAGCGTTTTGAGGATTGAAGAAAGCATTAACTAGATCTAGGTTCCAGCTATTAGTGTCTTTATCTATCAGATCAGAAACTAGAAGATTAGGATTTGGATAAGCATTACATAAAGGCTGAGAAACATTGGGAATCCAGTTATCTCTAAAAGCCAAAATGTTATTGCCATCTCTAAGGTCCCAAAAAGCATTACGGATAATGAAATCGAGACCTATACAAATGCTTTTCCAAACCCAAGAGCATTCCCCTGTCAAATCATAATGCAACGGAGAACAATCTTTGAAATACTTACATTTTAAAATCCTAAAGAAAAGATCATTCGAAGAATGGATTAAATTCCACGCAGTTTTAGCTAGTAGAGCGACATTAACATGACGAAGATTTTTAAAACCAAGACCCCCTTGAAATTTGTGGGTACAAATCTTGCCCCATTCTCTCAAGTATAAGCCACCGGGTCTGTTTTTCCCCACCGAAAATCTCTTTGGGATTGTTCCATCTCAGTAAATAACTTTCTCAGGATAGAGAAAGTATTCATGTGGTAGACCTGAGAAGCCTTTAAGCACATGATTAACAAGAACAGACCTCCCAACTTTGGTTAATATTTTTACCTCGACCATTTTGCTATTCTCTTGTCAAATTGACTAGTAAGATGGATAAAAGAATCCGTTTTGGACTTAGTGATGAAAAGAGGAATACCCAAGTATTTTTCATTTAGGGGTATCTTCCTAACATTAAGTGTCCTAATGAGAGAAACAACAAGGCTAGGATCAACATTATGGATGAAGAAACAACAGATTATCAAAATTTATGACCTGTCCAGATACAATGCTAAAGTCTTTTATTAAAGCCATAAGATTCTCAAGATCGCATGAGAAGCTTTGGCGCTAAAGACAAATCGACAAAGAAGAGAGATGACCGATGCTAGGTGCATCTTTAGTGACCTTGAATCCATGGAGAAGCTGGAAATTCTCGGCATGGATTAGGTATCTGGAGAAAGACTCCATGCAGATTATAAAAAGGTATGGAGACAGGGGATCACCCTGTCTCAGACCCCTAGTTGGCCTATAGGCCCTGCAAGGAGATCCATTTAACATTATGGAAATGCTAGTAGTACTTATGCACTGGTAAATAAGCGCACACCAATGATCAGAAAAGCCAAAAGATTTTAACACATCAATGAGGAATGGCCATTCCACTCTATCGAAAGCTTTGGACATATCAAGTTTTAAACCCATAACACCTTGCTTGTCTTTTTTCCTTTTCCTCTTCATGGAGTGCACCAACTCATGAGCAATTATAACATTATCATGGATATGTCTATTAGGAACATACGCTGCCTGGAAAGGACTTATTATTTTGCTCAGGAGTGGTTTCATTCTATTTACAATAATCTTAGAAATGATTTTATAATTAGCATTGCACAAAGAAATAGGCCTAAAATCAGCAATTGAAGATGGATGGTCTGTTGATTTTGGGATTAGAGACAGAAAAAGTGTGGTTCATCTCTTTAAGTAAGTGTTTGGTATCGAAAAAACTTTTTACTGATCTTCCAAACATCCGCAGTTAAAAGAAGATCCATATTTTCTTTATAAAATCCTCGTGGGAAACCATCCGGCCTGGAGAAGTCCAGGGCGTCATTTGGTTAATTGTGTCCCCGACTTCTTGGAGTGTAATGGGTCCGAGAAGGTAAAGATTATCCTCTTCGAAATACACGGAGAAATACAATTCGAGAATCTCATTATTCCTCTAGGGATGAGAAGTAGACCCTATGGAACTAAAGTGGTTAACTAAAAGGGTTTCAAGACTGGTCTATCATTAACCCATTGACCATTATTAGTCTTAAGAGCATTTATGTGATTGAAATGCTTCCTACGATTAACATGATTATGGTAGTAACCGGATTACGATCAAAAGACTTAAAGTACTCTTGTCGGGATTTTTGAGCATAGAATTCTTCTTGAACATTTTGCCAATGCTCTAGCTCTTTCTCAACATGTCGAATGCGCTCAATATTTCGAATAGGATTGGGTAAACTATTCAGTCTTGGAGCTGATTACCAAGAGTTCTAACCTTTTGATCAATGTTACCAAAATGCATAAGATTCCATTTTTTAAGATCATTTTTGACAACCCTAAGACGATTGGTTAATTGGAATGGAATGCAACCTCTCACAAAGTGAGAGTAAGCATTATGAATAACATCTTTGACCGAAGGGTCATTTGCTCCAACACTTGAAATACTTATAGGGCTTATATCCTTGAAAAGACACTGCATTAGTCTCAAGAATAATTGGGATATGGTCACTACCTATGGAGTCAATATGGTAGAGTTTTGAATTACCATAATGACTCAGCCAATGACCATTACCCATTGCTCTATCTAGTTTGGCACATATTAGATTAGGACCAGACTGCCTATTATTCCAAGTAAATTGAGAACCAATATATCCTAGATCATACAAATCGGAATTAACAATAACATTCTGGATTATAGGAAATTCCAAGGTAGTAGGAGTGGAGAAAGTAGATCTTTCATGAGCATGCATAGTGATATTTAAATCTCCTATGATGACCCATGGATTTTCTACTCTCTGACCTATTTCCCCAATGTAATTCCATTGTTGCAGTTTCTCTTCATGGTATACAGAACCATAAAAGAAAGTTGCAAGGAATTCAGGCTTGCTAGGGTCATCAGAAATAAAGGCATTGATCATTTTGTCCGTGTGTTGGACAATCTCATGATTTAAGGTAGGATTTCCATAAAGTGCAATACCCCACGCAAAACCTATGGAAGGATAAATCCAAGAATTGGGAAAATTAAACCTTCTAAGATATTGGTTCATTTTAGGAAGATCATTTTTAGTTTCGCAGAGAAAAATCATGTCGTGGTTTTGAGCCCGATCAAATTCCATAACGAATTCCTAGTCGTAGGATTACCAAAGCCCTGACAGTTCCATGACAATATTCTCATGACTATATGATTCAATAAGATGCTAACTCTTAAACCACAAGCCTTAAAATATAGAATCAATATGAAGACGAAACAACCAGAGCAAGATAACCAACACAGAGTATAATGATTCAAGCCAAAAACAAGCAAGATAGTATCAATACACACCACCAAGATCAAGTAATTGTTATAAGCATGAATGTTTAGGGAAGATAAACCTGGTGTTAAGTGGAACCCTAATCGAGTACTATCAAGTAAATAAGAGTTTCTGTTTATCCTAATATTGCACGTAATTAAGGAAATGATCACATCCACAAAATTGAGAACAAAAGGATGAACAAGAATGGTATCAAGAAAAAAAGATTCTTACAGAGCCTCCAGAGCAAACAACTGCATTTGCATAAGAGAGAAAATTTTTCGTACGTAGATAAAGAGCAAAACCAATATGAATTAACCCAAACAGGTGATTGTTTGAACAAAATAATTAGGGTTCTAAAGTTTATCACTAAAATTTCGAGAAACCTAATTTGAATTTTTGAGATTAATAAGAGAAAAATTAAAATTCAAAAATATAAAAAGCAATAAAGGATAAAAGGAAAGAGAATTAAAACCCGAATTGTAGCTATAAGTTGTTCCCTTAGCCGTATTATCCCGATTCACGAGGGAATGAATCAACTCCACCTCCATCAACAACAACCATTTACGAATCGCATACCATTGAGAAAAGTGTCTTATGTTGGATTGTTATCCCATCCTTACCGGTTATGAATAACGGATTCGTCATAAGAAGACTAGGATTTTGGATTACACAATTTTCCAAAGATGGGGTTTCAACCGATCGAGGAGGAAAGGGGATCCGAGGGGAATGAGAAGAAGAAGACGAGGTAGTCTTTTCTACTTCTTTATTTTTCCTTGGGCCGACATTATTAGTGTTCTTTAAATTACATCAAAAACAAAGCAGGTACAAACCGAATAAGCCCACTATCGCAGTAGTAAAAACTCCCGATTGCGATGTTGATGCTTGATTTTTAGGAGCTTGTTGATTTTTCCGAAGGATATGGGCGTGTTTCGCCTGATAATCCATCCACTGCTCAGTAGTAAACCTGAAAATCATCTGCTGATGAGCTAAATCTGCACATTCATCCTTGTTGTGAATGATAACATTACATTTAGGGCAGATTGTTCTTGGGAGTCTGTCATAATGATATCTAGCCCACACTTCTTCTTTCCTAGTGTTTAACAGCCAGGTGCCTCTTTTAATTGGCTTTCTCAAATCAACTTCAATTTTGGCATTGACAGTCTTTCCTACTCGTCTCCTTCCTGCCAGATGGGAATTGTTAACCGGCCTTCCAATTTCCTTGCACATTTTCTCTATAATAGGGTCATCAAGATGCTCCAGCTCAAGTTTATGGATTTGAACTGAGAAAACTTGGTGCGTAAATTTATAATCAGCTGCCAGAGTATTTGAGTTATAAGCTTGCAGGACCAATAGATGGTCGACAATGTTCCATGGGGCTTTGCGCAAAACATCTTCTACATCTTCATTTTTAAAAACTTGAATACAAAAAGGTTTGTGCCCATAGTTTTCATCTCCATGTTCCTATATCTCTTCCATTTAATTGCAAAGTCATTCTTGATAGCATCAATATCAATGCATCTTCCGCTATGATTTTACCAATGAGATCATGAGACCATCTTGAAGCAAATTGCATCAATTTCTTCCGTGATATAAGAGTTCTTCTAGTGATACCTCCCCCAATTGAAGCATTCATATTGTGGGTGATGGTGGCTAAGTGGCGTTGTGAGTTTGACGCCATGATACAGAAGGGTTTGAAGGTTTGAGAAGAAAATGAATAACTGCCGCAATAAGGATTATTGATATTAGGGTTTCTAGTAAAGAAATAGGAGGAGTGGTTACCTAAAATAGAAAGCCCGTGAATCTGGTAATTGACAGATTTGACTGCAGGAATATATGGCTTTAATTTAGGAGGAAAAAATTCAAAAAATTGAGTTTCCAGGGATAACGCTCCAGATGGGCTAGAATTTGGTAACGCTCCAGATGGACTAGAATTTCCTAAAAAGACCTCAACATGAAAGGATCTGGGAGGAGCTTTCTGATTCATGGAGAAGATGATGAAGTTTTTGCCATTTGTAATTAGACAAGGAATAGTAAGACGACTGTTATCATGGATGGAAGTATAGCTTGGAAAGCTACCAAATAACACCATTGTTATTAATAACAACCTTTTCACAATGATACTCATTACTGTTGGAAATGGTTGTGTGAACACTACTTGTTAGAGGAAACACCACTTGTTTGAGGAGTTTGAGCACCACATCAGGCTTCTAGACCACCACCGGGTAATACTTGCTAAGAAACAAAATGCAGACTACAAAAGCGAGATGATTAGCTTTCCATAAAGGATAAACGGACCAATAATGAAATCGAAAAAATACTCTAACAAAAAAATAAAAATAAAACTACTGAAAGAATCTAAAGCCAAACAGTTGCCAGTATAAGTAATCTACTGGAAGATGATTAGCTTTCCATGAAGTTGAAGCTTCAGTATAAGTAATCTAATCTGATGGTGGTTCTAATTAGCTACTTTAAAGAAAAAGTGAAAGGAAACTGTAAACGGAAGAGTGTGAGAAAGAAGTGGAGGTCGAGTCTGTAAAGGAAACTGTAAATTTTTTTTCTGATTTATTAGGGAGGAATAATTTGCGTATTGAAAATAATAATCCTGATTTATTTAGCGGCCAAAGGCCGCCCAATTTTTTTCGTGTTTTAAAGGTTATTATAGGGATGCAAAAATATTTGGAGTTTGTACATATTCGCATAATAAGTCATGACATATTGTATTTTTGTCTCATGAATACACTGCATTTTTATATTATACATAAATATACATAAAATTGTAGTCACTTCATAGAAGAAAAATGAATTTTGGACAAACACTTGCTTTTTTCTTTTTTAAAGGTGGACAAACGCTTGCTTAGTTAAGGACAAGACACCCCCATTTAACACAATTTTATTTTATCAACCGACACGTAATCAATGTGAGCCCATTCAATACACGATTTTAAGAAACATCATGAATACTTGTTTTTCTTTATAGCCTTTGAACTAGTTGGAGATCTTTATTCAAAAATTAATCCATGCGGGACAGGAGTTCCAAAATCTTCTGATTTCTTCCACACAAAATCATATCTTAACAATTAATGGGCTAATTAAAATTTACACCTGGGCTAAATTTTACAAATGTTAAAAATTACACTAACAAAACATCTTTTTAAAAAATTTGGGGTGGATTTCAGCCTGGGTAAGCCACCCTCTAATACCGTCCCTGATCCCGAAAAAGCTAAGCACGGTGATTTTTTTGTTCTCAATCCTCATTTATCTGGTCACACGTCATAAGGTTGGAAGACGAGGACCCTGATGTATAAACTGCACAAAGAACATGGAAACCAGGATGAGGAGGGATATTACCTACAAATCCACTAGCTAGGTAAAGGGGAAAAAAAACAATTCCTCTCAACTAGGATGCAAGTGTCTGACACCAACTCAACTACTTGACTAAAACAAACAATAAGAGAAGGCTTTCTATTTGTGGTCACCAACTGCCCTTAAAATATTATAAGGATATTTTGATACCCCGCGTAAGGCGTCTCACCAACTATGCTCTCGGAAAGATCCACAAATCGTGAAAGATAACCAAATTTTGGTCAAAAAACTAACGCAAATGGGAGACAAATTAAAGAGCAAAGACGACTATAACCAAAACCCAGACCATATTTTGTCTTTAGTCGGCGTAATTTAAAAGTTACGCCCGATGGAGCGGGTGTTGGGATTGCGTCTGATGATGGGGCGTAACTCAAAGTTACGCCCGAATTAAAAAAAAAAAAAAAAAAAATGAGACGCAATTTAGAATTGCGCCTGATTGGGGCGTAACTCAAAGTTGCGCCCCAACAATTAAAAAAAAAAAAAAAAAATGGGGCGCAATTTGGAATTGCGCCCAATGGTACGAACAATAATAAAAAAAAATAAAAATAATGGGACGAGATTTGGAATTGCGCCTGATTGGGGCGTAACTCAAAGTTGCGCCTGACCAAATTTTAGTCTCCCTCCGTTCCAACACGGACTAAACCCAAATTTTAGTTTTTTTTTTGCTCTTTGCCATTTGGTTATGGTCGCACCACTGCAGTTGCTCTCACAGGTACTTAAGTTCTTTTTCACACTCAAAGGGGCAACAATACCCAGCTAAGTTTAAACGAGATTCCTCGACTTTTTCTATTTGTTTGCTTAAACGTTAAGCTTCAACCCTCTATAGATGTCAAATACCAAGAAGAAGTTATCACCACAACAGCAGAGTTCCAATTTGGTATTATGCAGCCTTATTCTCGTCATATCCTGTATGTCCATGTTTGTCACGTATGTTCATTGCTTTGTCGTCGTTGGTGATGAAAAATCAAATGATCAGTTGGCATTACTGGCTTTCAAGGATGGTATAACTGAAGATCCATATGGAGTACTCAGTACATGGAACAACAACAATGATTCTTTTCATTTCTGCGAGTGGACAGGTGTTTCATGCAGCCGTACGTCGTCATCGTAGAGTCACTCAGATAATTCGTCACTTGAATCGTTTTCATTATCGGATAATCAACTCCATGGGAGTATTCCTTTTGATGTTGGTTTCACACTTCCAAACCTCGAAACCTTTTCAGTTGCCAAAAACAATTTCAAACCAACAATTTTGTTGGATTAGTCCCTAATAACCTTGGTAACTTAAAAAGTCTTGTGTTTTTACAATTAGCACGAAATAAACTTGGAGGTGGAGAAACTAATAATGATGATCTGAGCTTCATTAATTCCTTAATTAACTGCACCAATTTGATGCGGTTAATTGTAGGCGGGAATAATTTTGGGGGAGTCTTACCTAGCTCTATAGCCAATTTCACAGCAAACCTTAATTTCCAAGATATGGGTCAGAATCGGATACACGGAAATATTCCTCCAGGTATTCAGAATCTTCAAGGTTTAAATTGGCTAGTTTTGGGTCCTAACCAATTCACAGGAAGTATTCCTCCAGGTATTGGGCTCCTTCGGAATTTGGGAATATTAGTTTTTGATAAAAACAAACTCTCTGGTTCAATCCCTTCTTCATTTGGTAACTTAACAAGATTGATCCAACTTTATATATATGACAATAAATTAACAGGTTTAATTCCACAAAGTCTTGGAAATTGCCAATCTTTGCAGATCTTGTATCTAGCTTCCAACAGACTCAGTGGAAGTATCCCCAAAGAAATTTTTCAACTTCCATCTTTATCAAGGGCTCTCGACTTAGGTAATAACTCATTTACCGGTTCACTCCCACTTGAAGTTGGTAACCTGAAAAATATTGAAACACTAGACCTGTCCAATAACAAATTATCTGGTGAAATTCCAACTACCATTGGCGACTGTTCAAGCTTAGCATTTCTAGATCTGCAGGGTAACTTCTTTCAAGGAAACATTCCTCCAGCAATCACTTTCTTAAAAGGTCTAAAAAGTTTAAATCTTTCCTATAATAACTTGTCTGGTATACTTCCAAAAGGACTTGAGAATCTGACGGTGCTCATTGAATTGGATTTGTCATACAATAATTTGGAGGGAGCAGTACCCAAATACGGAGTGTTCAAGAACATAAGTGCATTTTCAATTGATGGAAATAATGAGGTTTGTGGTGGTGTACCTGAGTTGAAGCTGCCGAATTGCTCCGTCCCAAATATGGAGCGGAAACAAAGGAAATCAGACCTTGTCAAAATTATTGTTATCATCATAATTGTTGTGGTTTTAATTTTAACTTTGATCGTGTTTTTTGCCATTCTATACTGGAGAAAGAAGTTGAAAACCAAACTTCCTTCGACGTCATTAGACGTGGGTAATCAGCTCATGGGAGTTTCTTACAATGAGCTTCTTAAAGCTACCAATGGATTTAATGATTCTACCAACTTGCTTGGTGTCGGAAGCTTTGGTTCAGTGTACAAGGGAATTCTTCAACAAGGTGTATCCAAATATGTTGCAGTTAAGGTTCTACACCTTCAACAAAGAGGTGCAACCAAGAGTTTCATGGCCGAATGTGATGCCCTAAGGAAAGTTAGACACAGAAACTTAGTCAAGATCATTACTTGTTGCTCCAGTACTGATTTTCAAGGCAATGACTTTAAAGCTCTCGTTTTCGATTTCATGGCTAATGGGAGTCTAGATGATTGGTTGCACCCAACTGAAGGTGACCCAACTAATATTGATGATCAGCTACATGTGAAGAATTTGAACCTGGAAAGAAGATTGAGCATTGCAGTCGATGTTGCTTCTGCATTGAATTATCTTCACCATGATTGTGAATCACCCATAGCTCATTGTGATCTGAAGCCGAGCAATGTCCTTCTTAATGATGATTTAGTTGCGCATGTGGGTGATTTTGGCTTGGCTAAATTCCTTTTTAAGACATCCACTAATTATTCTCAACAGCTGAATGAACAAGACGCAAGTTCAATTGCTATAAAAGGCTCCATTGGCTATGTCCCTCCAGGTACGTAAGAAGAAAAAGATCAACTGCTGATGATGTGCGTATATGTTCGATTAGAATCAATAATATTTTTGTTCTGCAGATTTTATGACAAATCTTTATTTTTGTTTGAACAGAATATGGAATGGGTGGTGAAGTGATGCGTGTCGTAGGTGCTCAAATTAAATTACTTATTTCCACACAATTAACTGGTAATATAATGGAAGTAAGGATCGTTCCCACGAAGAGCAGGGAGATTTAGTTGTCAAAAGTGTCACAATGGGGGTTTGTTTTTGATTCAAAGTAAATAACAAAGCAATTGAAAATAATTAAGTTGCAAGCAATGGAGAGAAATATGATCAGGGAATCCTTCTTCGTTACTAAACCGTCATCAAGTTATTATATTCATCCATTAATACAATTAATCACAAATTATTACCAACCGTGGAATAACATCTAGCTCATTCTATCCCTAAATTCCTTAAATCACTTTAGTCTACGTAAGCTCTCCAATACCAGATTCTATTCTTCAAAACCACCTAGTAGTAGCTCACTCAAGGTGTAATTTGTCCGAATGCTTTATCTTTTGTGAATTATAGATTGATCCTAGTAGTCAGACTCTTAGCTCAAGGTCCACTTTCTAGTGTTGTTTATACACACAATTACTACGAGAATCCCTCCGCAAGGTCTTGTGTTCTCTACTTTGTATGAATCATTCGACTATTACTTATCTCCTAACTCAATACTAGCATTTGATTGTATCAACGAATTAATTCAGTTGGCCACCTAAACAATCTATCAATCAATCATAAATATTCTAATTAGTATAGACAATAAATAATCATGTGAAGAACTTCAAAATAGATTTATATAATAACTCAAATCATGTCTAGAACTTAGAATTCATCCCCAATCAAATAATAGATTAGCTAGACATAATGGAGTTTTATCATAAACAAATTAGAGAGAAAGTAGAGTTCAAACTACAAACGAAAATAAGCTTGATCTATGTCTCCCGAAGTCGCCACGAACTCGAGTTATTTGTGCATGAATTAAACTCCTTAAGCTTAGAAATTCTTTGGGGACTTTTCTCGAGCAGTTGCGGGGCGTGAAAGTGAGGGTGAGGAGATCTCTTTCTCTGGTTATTCGACCCTCTATTTATATATCTTTGCTCCTCCAAATTCGAATCTGATAAACACCCAAGACTACTAAACCGGCCTAAACCCTAAAATCATATTAATCCACGTAGTTCATCTTGAAAATTGACTGTGTGACTCTGAGCTCGGTGGCTGTTTTGTCGCTCTGAAACTCTATCTTAAGCTGAATTATAGCTCAAGTTTTGGTTTCCACCCGATAACCCAATCTCCACAAGCGCGAAACAATGATTCATGCTTATCTTAGACGCGGAAATATTCTCTTAGATCTTCTACGTAGTCCCACAAAATTCACGACAGTAAAAGCTTAAAATTATCCATTATGTGTTACTTCTAACTGAACCCAACAGCACTGCAGACTCGTACCACGTCTGTCTCTGTATCTAACTCGACTACTATGCAACTAACTCCTAACTCGAGCCATCTTTGTCGCTGCCAAGAATACGCAGTTGCAGCCTCACCGATAACAGCCAACAAATCATCACTACTACCTGTTTTATAAACCACAGCAGACTCGAACTCCTCCTTCACTGCCAGTATTAATGACAGCATCTTAATATCTTCTCCATCTCGATCACCTTTAATGGCAGCAACAACACTCGAGTCTCAACTGGTCTGGATCCCAGCTCGAGTACTCATCATCTTAACTCCAAAGCTAACAGCAAACTCCCATGAGAGCCGAGTATCATCATCTTCCGTCGTCCACTACCGGTTCCTCATCTTTCATTCCCATCTCACAAGAACTCACCCGATCTTGCTCGCTCAATGGCGGTCACCATTATTTCCCATCTTTCTCGAGCTCCGGCTTTCATTCACCGCCAAGCTTGACTCATTATCGTCACTGGGTTCTACTACAGCTCGATCTCTTCCTCTACTTCATTCATCATCACCACAGCGTCTCTATCATCAATGAATAGAAACATCACCTACAGCGCCAAACTCGTTTCTGCCAGCATTACACAGAATCCTCCTCCTTAAGCTCCATCACGCTGAAAAATGCAGGCACCAAGGAAACTCGAACCATCTCCATGTTCCGTTTCGCTCCATGTTTTTGCCCAGCTGACTTTCAATGGCAAAGAACCAACCTTCATTACGATGACTCCCAAAAGACTCGAGCAATTGCCATGTTATTCTTCCCCTCGTCCATCATCAATCTACTGACCCACCATTCTCATCGTCACCTGCATTCTCGAGAACCATTCGATTGCATGTTCTCGAGCTTCACTTCTACATTAAAGTCGATGGAGAGATGATGGTATCCTCGAGTAAAACAATGAGGTGCTCTCAACACTATTTGATTTCTAGCTTCCCTCGGTAAATGGCCTAATTGCCTTTAGTGACTCCTTTGTAAATGGCAACCCCTTAACGGAATGGACGCCCTTTATAAATTTTGTGCGTAAATAATTTCGCAACTTTGCTTTGCTTCAATCGCCGTAACTTCTTCATACGACATCGGATCGAATCCATTCTTCCGCCATTGGCTTCCGTCTTTTCGTCCTCTTCGAGATGATATCAAGCAAT
>JAJJWW010006057.1:0-10377 GCA_023531295.1 Papaver armeniacum | reverse complement strand
AGAAATACAACAATTGGTTGGTGTACGGGGGAGCTTATGCTCGGGCTTGAGTCACGGCCACAGCCACGAGGCAATGTCTTTGTTGGTTTTACACAAAATCGAGATGGAGCAAGAGGCAATCACCAATGAGTAACAACCGCGAGCAATCACCAATGATAATAGCCGCAGGCAATCACCAATGAGTAACAGCACAGGCAATGCAGGTTTGTGCGCAGGACAGGGAAAAAAATTTTGTGATGTGCACAGGGTAATGGATGTGCTCACTCAAGGTGAAGCATGTGCAAGGTTTGTGTATTTGAAAACCAACCTAGTTGCTAGCACAAACTCTGCTATTCAACAGCTCATTCAAACACCACAGGTCACACACAAATTCAGAGCATGCACAAATATCAACAGCAAATGAATATAGTCAGCTGCTCACAACATGCTCAGCAAGGCAGCAAGTTTGTCGAGTAAGATAGCTCGGAGATTTAACATGTTAATCATAAGTTTGGCTAATCATAAACTCGGACACCAAATCTCAAAGCTTTTAGTTCAAATATCAGGCTTGGACAACGGGTTTGCACTACCTAGCAAGGAAGCTAGGCTATCATTCAATTATGTTTCAAGAGTTACGAGGGCATGCTCGAGGTGCAAAAAAAAAAAAAAAAAAGAGGTTGTCAATCGGCTCGATTGAAGTTTGTGGCATCAACTCACTCGATACAATTTGAGTTGATGTCAAACTCGAAGCTCGAGGTTGTTGTAGAACACACAAAGGTTATGGAAAGATGAGCACGAGCTGGGCGCCCAAGGCAATGAGTTTGCATGTAATTGTTATTCAAACTCACAAAATCTGACCAACTTGGTTATTCAAGTTCAAGCCTCACACAGCTGTGGGGCTGGAGCTCCAGGCGTACAGCTAAGCTCAAACTTGCGGCTTGGGGGCTGGAGGGAGCGTGGCAATGTCAGGGCAAGGTACGAGCACACGGCACACAAATTTCAGGTGTAAGCACTACCTAGCAAGAGTTCTATCATGCGGCGAGTGGTCATCACACATACATCACACGAGAAAAGAGTTAGAAAGCAATACCACCCAAAAGCATTAAACGGGTTTTAGGCAATTCCACCTGGTTTTGTCAGCTCCTTGTTCTTTCCTTGAGTTGTCAACAGCTCTCGAAGTACTGGTAACTCAACAAAGAGAAATCTCATTTCTCAAACTTGCAAAGTTTAAGCAAGCACATCAAGATACTTATCTGGAATTTCAAAACAAGGATTCTTGGCAAAACAACGAGATGAGTATGCTCAATGTACGAGATGCAAATGACAGCAAGTATACAAGGCTAAGAATGGAACTCAGATGATTCAAGGCAGAAGACATCACATATGATTTAAAGCAATTATGTACATGGCAGGGTTGAAAACAGTGAAATGAAGCTCTAATGAACAAACAGCACACTACCAGTTCCCCGGCAGCGGCGCCAAAAACTTGGTAGGAGCTTAAAGATGTTTATCCTACGTCTTAATCTGCAAGTGCACAGTGCCTTCGGAGGCAGTGGCAAGCACAGGTCGAACCACGAGAGAACTTGTGTGCAAGGTTGATCTTAAGCTTTCTTAATCGACCGGGTGGCGTGACAGAGATACAAAGGATTGTTTATAGTCTTTAATTGTGTTGGAGGTTACAAGACTAAAGGACAATGATATAAAAGTATTGATAATGTTGGCACTAGGATTATCAAATCCACCTTTAATTCAAGTTATG
Organism: Papaver armeniacum; assembly: GCA_023531295.1. Lineage (NCBI taxonomy): Eukaryota > Viridiplantae > Streptophyta > Magnoliopsida > Ranunculales > Papaveraceae > Papaver > Papaver armeniacum. Next base: position 8,639 of record JAJJWW010006057.1, on the reverse strand, counting down.
AGCTTGACTAATTTGATTTTCTTGTTCCTATTACAGTAAGGGAAGTGTGTCAAACTACCATTTACCTAAGGAGTTTCACCGAGGGATAGTTCAATGTTCGGCTAAGGTACTAATTGAGAGAACTAGTTGTCTAATTAAAAACAACTAGTCAAAGGTTTAGCAATAATAATTGAAGCTTTGGTGAAACACATTCAATGCAGGGTTATCCTAACTACAATGGATACATGGCATCCATTGTGTGAGCAATGCATTGACAGTGTGAGAATTGAACTTCTCTTATAATTTAAATATACACAAGACAATTCAAATGAAGTTGAAAATCAGAACATTAATTAGGGTTTCATATCAATCCTAGCTAAGTAAATTTAGAACATGTTGATCATAAAACAGACTTTAAATTAAAATTGTAAACTAGACTAAGAACCCTAAAACATGCTAACTTTCTCTTACATCCAAAACCTCAATTTATAACTCACAAAACATTTTTAATTAACAACTACACTGACCCAAACCTGCTCTCTCTGCCTTGACGCGTCCCTGACTCACAAATCGACCATGCATGGGGGTTTGAACCCTAACCCTAATTATCTCTAACCTAGCTTCTAGGTTGATGAGAAGCTATGAAAGAGATAATTGAGAGAGAGAGTGGCGGAGAAGGAGCTAGTGATTGCGACAGAAGAAGGAGTGGTGGTGGTGATGATGGCTCTGCATCAGGCGAGGGAGGTGAAGGAGAAGGGATGGGTTCTGCAGAGGTATGGGAGAAGAAAGAAGATGGAAGTGAAACTAGTTTTGCTCGAATGGGTATAGGGTTGGCGGTTTTGCTGTGAAGCAAGGACAGCGATGTTTGATGGGGAAGCTGCAGCGAGCATTGGATTTAGCTGGAGAAGATCTGAACGGTTGAGGAAGTATTAGGTTGATTTGGTGTTGAGCGGGCATCGAGAAATAGATGTGGCGAAGGAGCGCGTATAGGATGCATCTCTGGCGAGATCTCAACGGCTCGGGATGAGCGGAGTTGGCGGATCACAGGTCACGGGTGGGTCTAGCTCAAGCCCATGTCTTGTAGATGAGTTCTTTACTTGTTGGGTTGCAATTTGTTGCCTTGCGGGCTTTGGCTTTATACTCCATAGACGCTTGCCTCCAATTCTTCGCTCTTTTGGCTCCTCAATTTCTCCGAGCTTTATTTATTACCTTAAAACACAAAATTAATTAGTACAAATATTTATTCTTGAAAACAAAGAAAATACAGAATCTGGGATAATATCTGATTTTTGAACACAAAAGATGAGTTAAATGCCAATAAATAGATGTATAAATATGCAATATTTGGCACTCATCAATATGTCACTATTTGTTATGCATGTCTCAGTTGCAAACAGATTAGAAAGTATTATGAGAAATTTTCTTTGGAATGACAACAAAAATAAGAGAAAACTTAATCTTGTCAAGTGGCCAACTTTATATAAGGAGGGAAGAGATGGAGGTTTGGGTATTAAATGTCTGGTGAAGATGAATAAGGCTTTACTGACAAAATGGCTGTGGAGATATGCAAATGAAAAAGAAGCTCTTTGGAGAGAAATCATAGAAGAAAAGTATGGTTCTGAGCTGAATGACTGGTTCTCTAAAATTCCAAAAAATTCTTATGGTACATCTTTATGGAAGGGCATTATGAAATGTGAATAGACTTTCAAAAGTAATATTCACTTTAAGGTTCATTCTGGTAACAATGTCAGTTTTTGGAAAGATGTTTGGTTGCTTGATACTTCTTTGCAAGCAAAATTCCCTAATTTGTTTGCAGTTTCCAGACACAAAGATAAAACTGTAGCTGAAATGTTTATGGAAGATTCTAACGGCTGGAATCTGGCAGTTCCAAGAAGAATGAATGCAGCAGCTAGAAGAGATTTTGAAGATATTTAAAGAAATCTAGAAAATGTCACTTTCAACAAGGATACTGCAGATGAAATCAAATGGACTCCAAATAGCAAAGGAAACTATTCAGTCAGAACTGCCTATGATAAGCTCAATCATGAAGTTGAAGACCAAAATCAGAGGTATTTATTTAATTATATCTGGAGACAAATAGTACCTCCTAAAATTGGTTTCTTTCTTTGGACTCTGGCTCATAACAGTTTGCCAGCAAAGGATATGCTCACAAGAAGATGTATGACAGTATCTCAAGTCTGCATTTTTTGTGATGAAAATGAAACAGTCAATCATCTCTTTCTTCATTGTCAGTTTTCTAGGAAAATTTGGTCTCATTTTCAAAAGAAATTGAACTGGGAATTTGTTATGCCTGATGACTTATTCACTATGATTTACTCTTGGAATTTGTCTCTCAATTCTTCTCAAGAGTCTCAGATTTGGAGTATGATTACAGTTGCTATAATTTGGTGCATTTGGTTGGAAAGAAATTCAAGAACCATGGCAGATAAGGAGTGTAATGAAGTTGGAGTGCAGCACAAAATCAAATACACTCTCTTTACTTGGTGTTTGGTTTTTAAGAATTTAGAGAATCCAACATATAGAGATGCTACGTTGAACTGGCCTAATTTGTATTTTGATTCCCTTCACTAGGAAGTAGTGCTTACTTTCTCTGTTTCTCTTTGTTTTTTCTTTTTCTTTGTAACCTTTGAGGGTGGTACAAGCCTTTTTGTACCCTCTCATTTTTTGATCAATATACTTCTTTACCGATCAAAAAAAAAAATAGTTCAACCATCAATGTTAATAATAAAATATTATAATAGTAATTATAGATGATAATCAAAGTGATAATAATTTTAATAAATTAATGTAAGCATTTATCAATTAGTATCATATCGAACTTAACTTAACTAGAATCTTATTAAAGATATATAATGATTAAATAGCTATGAAGAATTATTAACGCTTATGTACGATTAAGTTTTGTAAATTAAACCAATGACAAATTATGAATAGATGTTTTGTGTTTAAACTAGATAGTTGATATAATACTTATCAGGTGTTAGACTTAAGAACGCGAGGATACAATATATAAAATAAAAGACTCAACTTGTTAGTAATCTAGTACCTAAATTATCTTTAGTCTAACAAATTAAATGAAACAATTATACATGAAGTAGTAATAGTAGTATCCAGATGCTTAGTGTAATATTAGATTTAAAAGAAAATAAGTTTATATATTAATAGAATCCTTCTTCGTAAATAGATTTAATCATCTTTTGAAATGGAAAATTAGAATGAAGAACTTAAACTGTTAGAATTTAAATTACTATTATGTTGAACAAAACTTAAATTAAAATCTCATTAATAAATATATAGAGATAAAATAATAATCAGGATTAAATAGCTATGAAAAATTATTAGTGCCTATCTACGATTAAGTTTTGCAAAGTTAACTAATAATGAATTAGAATTATATGTTTTGCGTTCAAAACCAGATAGTTTATATGAAAGGGCTAGGAACGTGAGGTCATATAAGGCATAAAATAAAGACCAAACTTGTTAACGATCTTATACCCAGATTATCTTTAGTCCAATAAATGATTCACTAAGTCACTAAATTATACACATGAAGTGATATTTATAGTACTTGAATGCTTAGTACAAAATTAGACTTAAAGGAGAATAATTTGCATATGAATAAGATACTTATTATTAATATCAAAATCTAAAGACTATTAAGACATATTAAATTTTTATGTAGACTTAAAAATTTAAATCTTATTAAATTACCGACGCCAATATTTAACAAGAAATATTATACAAATTCAATCTGAATAAATAAAATCAATTATATCAATCTTTACGTGGAAGTAAAATTAGATTTACAAGATTAGGGCTTAATAAAATTAAACAAAGTATCATTACTAAGTAGTTATTCTGGTCATATTGTAGTTACGCGAGTAATCAAATAGCAAAAAAAATTGATAAAACGATAATGAATGATAATATAATTAAGACAATGACTTTAGATAAGATAAGCAAATAATAATGCCATATAGTACTAATTATTATAAAACTTAGAATTATCATAATTATCATTTGGATAATAATTATAGGATAGTATTAGCAAAATGTAATTTTTATTAATAGTAAAACTTAAGGATTACTTAACAATAATATAAAATTTAAGGAAATAAAGTTAGGTCAAATAAAATCTAGTATTAAAAAAAAAAAAAAAAAACTTGGCATTATAATTAATTATGATTAGCTTTTATCGGCCTAAGAAATAATAAATAAATATTAAATGATAATAAAATATTAATACCAAACAACTATGAAAAATTGTTGGCAGTTATTTACTCATATCAAGTCACATAATGAAACAAACAAATAGATATAATCTTATATTTGTTTTATGACATTAAGTTATTCTTAAATAGTACATGAATTTAAAAATTATTTCGTTATAATAATATAGTTTCATTTGAAATTAAAATTCGATTCCATTAAAATAAATAAATAAGAATAAAATAAAATAAATTTTGATGATTAAATTGTTTAAAATACCGTGAACTATTTATTTATTTTACGAAGTAATTTATAAGACTTACACCAATTATGATAAAAGTTTAGAGACTAATTAATCTTAATAAATTAATACTTAATTAATCCAGCACTGGGGAATAGTGAGGTTGGTAATTCTGATGTGTTCAGGTGATACTTGTTACGTAGTAGGCATGTAAGAAAATAATGAAGAAATAAGATGTTCTTTTATGTTAGTCTGTAGTGTAATGGTAGTTTAGTTTAGGTTTAAGAAGCCAAATCCTAGCATTTGGTATCTGGAGCACTTTCCTAGCATCATGAATCAAATTCCAATTGGTTATGTAGAGAAAACAACATCCACAACAGAAGTTAAGAAGAAGAAGGATAATGATGGAGCAAATCTTAAATCTTCCATGGCTTCTCTCAAGGAGGCTCTACTGTCTATTCAAAGGAAACTAGATTTGTTTTATCCACCGCACCCACAAAAACCACCGTATCTCCATCCACAACCCCCATCACCACCTGTACCCCAAGCACCACCCTACCCACCATGGCAATATCATCCTCTACAACAACTTCCTATCAATAAACCACCACCACCATCTCTCGCCAATTTATCCAAGACCACAACAACCAATTAATTTGATACAAATGTAGCCACATATTTATTCACCACGACCTCTCTATCCACCAAAACAACCACTTGTTTTATCCGCCACCACAACAACCTACGTATACACCTCATCAAACCCAACATCACCATTGTTTTAATCTTCCACAAAAGTCATCTTATCTGCCACCACAGCAACTGACTAACCCACCAAAGGTTCCTCTTTATTATCCACAAGAACAACCTATTTATCCACCGCCGCAAAGTCCCCGACATATCCACCATCGCGAAACCTATACCGTTATTGTTAGGGAGGGATGAAAACGCTGAATCTTCTATTACCCAACCGAACAGGAGTTTGATGATAATCAATCTTCAGAAGAAGTTGTGATAAATGCAATCACGACAACCCAACTGTATGAATACATGTCACTCTCTGGAAGTGTTTATCATCATCCATTAACAATTCTAGTACACTCTTTTTACGCCCCAAAATTCCTTCCTTCCCGAGTCGCAACGAAATCTGCGTTGATTGTTGCTAATTCACAATATGCGAATGTTGCTGTAGCAAATGGGAGCAAGGTACACCATCCTGGTCCTTGTTCTAAGGTGAAATTGCCTCTACAAGATTATACCTTTTCCTTGAACTTTTACATTCTTTCTCTTCGTGGTTATGATATTTTCTATGGCATTTACCGTGGATGCACGATCAATTGTTTTGGAAGGAAGTAACACATATTTCTCTCATGTACGTAAGAAAAGTGAAATTTACCATTTAATTTTACTGCAAAGAAAAGGGTTATATATTTGTTTACTGCGCATACTTATGACAGTTGAAGAACCTCAAATATCTACACCAATCGTATCATTACTATTTGAACAATTTTCAAATTTGTTTGAAGCTCCAACTAATATTGCATCTATACGACTAGTAATAGTGCATCAAAAATGGTTCACCAAGCCTTTGGGCTATGATTATTATGAAATTATAAAGCGCTTTCACATTATACATTTGACAATGGCGTTTTCTACGATATAAGGAAGGAATTATTTTGTTGCTTACTTATCCTTGGTGCATCAAAAATTTCGCATGACTTTCATGGCTCACCAATTGATGAACATTCAGGGATTCTGCCACCTCGTTGTCTTCAACCTTTGCCAAGTCCATCTGATGTGTGGTGTGATATCTCAATGCATTTTGATGCCAGTCTTCCTATTTCGAATCGTAACATCGCCGTTATGGTTGTGGTATCTTGAGAGTTGTTTGTTGATTTCTTGTTTCGATATTAATTGGCGCCTTGAGGACAAGTCGCAATTGAAGGGGACTGGAATGTTACATACCTAGAATAGTGATTGTACGTGTGAATGTATTATGTGAACATCAGTTAGTAATTCAGTTATTTTGTAAAATGTCTAAAGGATTAGCTTGGATGGTTGTAACATGGAACCTATATATGTTAAGGGTTCCTCTCTGTAAGAAAATAATGAAGAAATAAGATGTTCTTTTATGTTATTATGTAGTGTAGTGGTAGTTTAGTTTAGGTTTAAGAAGCCAAATCCTAGCAAAATTTGTCATAAGGAAACCAGAAATTAGGGTTTGTGATCAAAATCAATTTTATGGTTAACTGTAATATTCGTATTTAACAGTAAACATCGATTAACTTGTTTCAATTAGTTTGTATCCCAATTCATTTTGATTTTGTTAGGGTTTAGTGCTAGATTTGTGCTAAAATTTGTTTGATTTTGTTTCTGCTTTCAAATTCTCCTTAAGTAGTGTTTAATTCATCGATATAGCTTTTTATTCCAAATGTTCTTCAACCACTCGATTTGTTCAACGATCTTGTTTTTTTACTACAAATATTCTTTAACTGGACGATCTTGTTTTTTTTTTTCCAAATCTTCTTCAAATTTTTTGGTTTGTTCAATTTGATAATTGATAATATTGAGTGTTATGAATTCAATAATTTTATGCGCGAAACTAATTGGTGTTGGTGTTTCGGTTTTGTTGTGTTAGAACGTGACATCACAGTTTTGTTAGTGTAGGTAGGGATTGATTGAATCGAAATTGAAAAGGAAACTGAGTCAAGATATTGTTTCAAATTAAATAAGATCTAATTTGAATAAGAATTGGTATTGATTTAGTGCAGTATGTGATAAATATTTTATCCAGTTTTATTTGTTAGATTTAGATACACCATATTGTTATCTAACTGAAGTTTTTGATGGTTTAGAGGAAACCGGGTGCGAGATGGATCAAAAAAACTCTAGTTTCGGAGTATCTTTGAGGAGGAGAAAAAGAAGGAGATGAATCATTTCAGAGCTGAGATTAATACGCCTTTACCTCATGAATCAGTGAAATAGGCAGTGTGTGCCTTTTTGAGGGTAGTGCTATTTGGGGACCTCAACAACACAAAAATCTTAGAATCGCTGGTAATTTCTGCAAACACATTCTACATTAGGGTGATTTTGCTTCAATAGATGGTCAGGCGTCATGAACCTAGACAGGGAAACTGCATTCTTGTATCACTAGGCATTGAAGGGAAACTTGCTTCTGTTAGTAAACTGATATATCCCGAATATTACTTAGAGACTTTATTATAGAGTATCTTCTCTCATAATTAGAACCAGTGACTTATTGAAATGGAAACTAGTCTATTGAACATAGAGCCACAAATTTTTGTTGTAGAAAGCCATTTAGGTTTGTGCTTTACTTTATGTTGTTTGCGCTTAGACAAGAGATGGGATTGTTCTATAAGGTGGGGAGTTTTTGAAGACCAGAAGGATAGTTGATTTTCAAGGACAAAAATGTATAAGGTGGGGAGAATGTAAAGACCTTAAAGCTCGTCAACGCTATTAGACTAGTCAAGAGACGTCTTAACCACTAATAACTCGTTTAGTGTAACTCGAACGATAATTTATATGAATTAATCTAACAACGATTTAGATACGAAACTAGTATCGTTGGATAGATCTCGAGAAGTTACGCAGAATGGACTACTCGAACGTGTCAATCAGATATCGGACGAAGAAGATTTTATCAGTTTAGTTAGAAGGGAAAAATTATCATTTTGCATCTTGACCGCCTTGGATGCCCTTATCCAATTTATGGGCGCCTTAATAATTTTCTTTGGTCTTATCAACCTAGATCGAGCAGATTAGCTCATTTCTTCTCTTTCTTCTTATTTCTTCTTCTCTTCTCTTTTTTTCTTTTGTTCTTTTTCTCTGCGAGTTTGAGAGATGATTTTGCGGTAGGGCTTTAGAGAATTCATTGTTGAGTGAGAGCAGATTAAGTAGAAGATGTTGATGTTGTTGTGTTGTTTGAGCACGGGATGAAGAGGATGGAGTTGCTGCTGTAAATTGAACATAAGATTTCTGAGGTTAGGGTCTGTGACGGATTGAGATGTAAATTGAATTGGTGATGGCTGCAGTGTAAAAGGGTTGTTGATTAATTGATGTTTGGAAGTTGTTTGGATGAAAAATCGAAGAAGTTAAAGTTAGGGTTCGGTTTGAGTTCAAGATATGGAAGGTTTGATTAATTAAATATGGAGTTAAGTGGTTGATGACG
>JAJJWW010006056.1:0-84995 GCA_023531295.1 Papaver armeniacum | reverse complement strand
AGTTACAACCCAACAAGTAGCAACTCATCTACAAGACATGGGCTTGAGCTAGACCCGTGACCCGCGACCGGATCCGAGCCCGTCCATCCCGAGCCGTTCGAGATCTTCCCCAGTTGCATCTAACGGTCGCCGCCTCCACTGCGCATCGAAGTTCAGCTGCTCCAGTGCAACACCGAGATCACTCAAGTCTTCCTCAGCCAGTTCGAATCGTACCGCTTCATCCAACGCTCAGCTGAGGCCTCTCGCATCAAACCTCGCTGTACCCGCTCAACAGCGTAAACTCCCATACCCTATACCCTAGTCGACCACCTCATTTCTCTTCTCCTTCTTCTCTCTCTTCCTCTCTCTCTTCTCTCGACGGAGCCGGAGCTCTGCTCTTCTTCACCTCCTCCCTCTCACCAGCCAGGAGACAACACCACCACACCTTCCATCATCTCCCTACCATGTTTCCCATCACCACCAACCTTACCTGCAACAGCTCGCATCCCACTCTAGGTCTAGGTTTTCTCTCTCTTAGCTTCTCCAACCTACAAGCTAATTTAAGAAAACTAGAACTAGGGTTCTCTCTCAACAACCATACATGGAGCTCGAGGCGAGTTGACAAGAGAGAAGGCGATTCGAGTGTGGGTGAGAGTAATTTTATTTAATTTCTGTTTTATAATAAATTAGGGTTTGGGATATTTTCACATGTATAAATAGGAGGTGTCTGTGAATGTTTTGGCATGCCTGGGCTAGCCAGAGCACCAATTAGGTTAATTTGTAGTTGTTTTGTATCTTAATCATGTTCTAAATAAATTTGCTAGGGTTGAGATGAAACCCATAATTTGCTGCTAAAGATTTGTTCACATGTTGATATTGTTCTTGATTGAGCTTAATTGTTTAGGATACATCTAATCAGAGCACTTTTGCATTTTACTTTCACAATGCATGCCATGTATGCATTGTAGTCAGGTTATTACTATGTGAATGTGTTGCAATTTATACCTCATTATCTGTTATTGATCCTCGATCTAGTTGTACCACGAGAAGACAGCTAGTGCTTGGGAGAGATACCCTAATTGCGATTAGATATCCATCTTAGGATGAGTTTGATCATCTAAGTAATGAAATTGATTTGTAGATTGGATTTAGCATATGTGAGACAACTAATGTTAGGAATTAGTTAATTGCCGTAGTTGATGTGAAGCCATCCATTGAGACCAGGATGAATGTGGACACGCCATTACAAGAGGGCGAGAACATTATCAACCATTGAACTGGCTTAGGCCGAGATTAAGTGGTGGATTCGACACTCCCTAGTGTACAATCTAGTATTTGCCTTGGTTTAGAGTCTCACAACTCAGTCGCATCGACACAAAACCACATTGTTACTCACACTTGCTAGAATTCGAGAAGAAGCCTTTAGATCACCTTTAGAGCACCACAAGTCTCACGCCGTTGGCCCGTCTTGCCACGTCTCCGATGGCGCCGTGCACTTGCAGTTATCACTGTAGGCAAAATACACATTTCGGGCCTACCATCTAGCAGGTTGGCGGAAATTTTGATATTAGCTTGTTGGTTTGAACTATAAGAAAAAGAGTTGTCGGTTTTGTTCCTTGTCACTTTTCATCAAAGCGTAGAATGTAATTGAGTGGATTTGAAATATGGGAGATTTGTGGGAAACTTACCAAAGATTTTAAATGGAGAAAGATTTAGAAGATATATGCCATTAAGTGAAGATTAAAGACTTCTTCATTAGGGAGTATTTGATAGTGTGGCAAAATCATTTTAAAAATTCGACAACGTAGACAAAAGAATTTGTACGTGACTTTGAGAGTTCGCATGGTAAGTAAAAGGTTGTAATGGAGTGTTCTGCCTGCGAGAAAGTTTTTTTTAGAATTGAAAGGATATATTGAGAAAATAGAAAAGAATTTACAAATAGTCCAGGGCTAGCTTTAAAAGACTATCTAGCATGTCGGATCACTTGGAAGCAAAAACTACATTCATTGTTTCCCATTGATATAAAAATTTTGTTCAAATTGTAAGAACCAAAAGTCTTCAGGTTGTACGTCCACAAGTGAATAGTCTGCTTAATAACCATCATGATTTCTTCCTCAGATTTAGGTCTTCTACCATGGATTCTATCATTCCTCTCTAACCACACTACCCAAACAACAACAAATGGAATAAGCTTCCATAGATCATTCCTGATTCCGCTAAACCTAAGTGTACTCCAGATTTGAAGAAGGTCAGCAAAATAGAACGACATCACCCATGTTACTCTGCACAAGTTAATAAAGTAATTCCAAGTATTTGTTATCCAAGAACAATGAACAAACAGGTGATTCAAAGTTTCTGGATCCCTGTTGCATAGAACACAAACATTATCATTAACATGCACCCCTCTATACTCTAACATGACTCTTTTCGGAATAGAATTATGAAGACCCGCTCAAAATAGAAATGTGGCCTTCGGTGGACTGTGTTTAACCTCCAACAAACCTGCAAACTCCCATTCAGCTTCTTCCCTTCTACATAGCAACTTATATAGATTCTTAGAAGAGAAATCACCATCTAAATAGTCTTCCTCACCCTCCTATAACTAGCCCAGATTCGGATCATCTCAGGTTCTAGCAAATCGACTCTCTCTGCTGGATTTAAGAACCTGCTAAAAGATAGAGTCAACCATTCCCCATTACTTCAGCCACAGTGCAAGTTTTTTTGAAGACTTATCCTGAATAATCTTGGATATTTATTCATAAAACTTGTTTTTTGAAACCACCAATCCTGCCAAAACCTGGTTTCGTTCCCTCTTGTAACCTTAATTTCTACACACTCCTGAAAAACCCCTCTAGTATTTAAGATCATTCGCCACATACTCCTGCCAATAGTGCACTTCTCCTCAACTGGCACTGAGAACTTTGAGTCGGTTCCACTTTTTTTTCCATATAATCTTCCCTCCACCATGCTGTTTTCCTTAGAATATCTCTACAACCACTTGGCCAACAAGGAATTATTAACCAATCTCAAATTTCTAACGCCAAGGCCTCCATACTCTTTTGGCTTACCTACTTTACTCCATGATACCCAACATCTTGTTTTAGGTCTCGAGTCACCCCCATAAAAAGCTTCCTCATAATAGTGTTTTAGATTTTTTCTTCACACGGAAGCTTGGTAAATAGAAGTGAACAAAGATAATAGTTGGAATACTTTGAAGCACATACTTAATAAGAGTCAACCTACCTTCCTTATTGAGATACTTGTTCTTACAAACAACAAGCCTCTTTTGTTCTATCGATCACCACATCCCATATTGCAATATTCTATGTGAAGCACCAAGCTTGGTAATCCCAAGTAAGTAATAGGCAAATAAATCAGTTTTACACCCCAACTCCAAAGCCAACTCTTCTACTAAGTCATCTGCTCCATTGCTAGTAATTGTACTTTTCTCCAGATTGATTTTTGCCCCTGTTGAGACCTCAAAGATTATCAAAATTATAAGAATCCTTCTTACTTCCTCATTCGAATAATTTAGAAAAATTATAGTGTCATCTGCAAATTGAAGATTATCAACTCTTCTATATTCTCATAGAAGTATACAAGAACATAATTGAAGCAAAATCGGTTTGATTCACTCGAATCAGTACATGAACATTATAGCCACGGCAAAGAATGCATTCCTTAATGTATAAATGTCTTAGTTCATGTCTGTAATAGTTTTAGAATTTTAACCTTCAATACGTGAGCAGTGCATGAAATACCTGACTAAAATTGGGTTTCGCAAGTACGCGAAAAGATACATATACCACCAATCCCAGAAAATCTCGGACATGAACCCTTACGCCGGTACGCATACATCCTCGCATACTTAAGTTCCTGGACTTCTCAAACCAAGTCGCACACGGAAGTACGCAAATTATGATTTCCAGGACATGGACAACATATGTGTAAGAGTACACAACATGTACAATCCAATAATGGTTAAGTGTTCTAAACTCTTATTTTAATCATTGAAACTATCTTAGAGGATGACGGTGGCGTTTCACACCTTTATTAGTATCAAATCAATTTTCAAGTTATTGAAATAATCATAACGAAATATTCCAAGTCTACACCAAATGTTGTATCACACAAACCATGCCAGATGTTACTCAGTAGTTTTTTCACATGATCATCTTTTGACTTTCGTCAAAAATATAAGATGAACTTGTCAAACCAGCTTTCCAACACAGTCCAAGAAATATGTAAAATTTAGTTAAACTCGACTCTAAATCTCAAATGTATAATAGAAAACTATATCGTAACACGAATTATGTCTCAGTATAGGAGATAGAGTAGAAATATACTTTCCAAGTGATAAATGAGTTTCAGTCTTTACATACCATTTTGTTGATGAAGTTCAACAATATCTCCTTAGTAGTTCTTCGTATTCCATGATGAACGCCGTGAAGTCTAATGCTCAACTACACAATCTATCTGTTTATGGGTGAAAACTATTTCTGCCGGTTTTGGTAATTTGGGTGTGTGGATGAAAATGAGTTTAAACCTTAAACAAATACACTACGGGAATGCTTGTAGAGTTAGAAATCAATACGTGCAAATCCGGCCCCTAAGAAATGGCCGTTCCAGACTTGTTTCGGTCATAAAGTGAAGGAGCTGGGGTTGATCTCAGGGAGGGAAGCGAAGAAGGTGTTGAGATTGTGAAGGTGTTGGCTGTGTATGACTTGTATCGGGAAGCTGAACTGGCTTGCAGGATGTAAGCTATCAGTTCGGTGTTTGAATACGATGGTATCAACACTTGCCTCCATTGTCTGGACTTGTTCTTTTTTTGGAAATAGGGAGGAGAACCTATTTTACAAGTCATTTGAGCCTTATTCATGTCTCTCATGGGAAGTGGAGGAAGTGGAGTGATGGAGTAGTGGAGTTGTGTGTTAGTGTTACGACCCACGGTCTTGCCCTTCTCCACCTGCCCGTCTCTAGTCCATGACTTCGACCGTTCTTGTGATGTGCGCGTTGCACGTGTGCCTTGGCTATAAACCGCCAGACCAATACCCCAGTATGTATCCCCCAAATTGTGACATGATTGATGTCTCTCGGTGTGGATCGTGGGACCTGAAAGTAGCATGTAATGTAGACTAAATAACTAAGTTATTTAGGAAGTCGATACTTGTGAAGTATAGTGTGTATTCTATGCAGTGCTTGCATCATGGTGTGGTAAAGTGACGGGTGGTGATCACCATGACGCCTCATGACCAATTAACTCTTGACCGAGTTGTATAGCCAAAAGCCAGGTGAAGTTGGACGGACGAGATGATCTTTGAGGTACTCATCTGCGGCCCGTTGATGGAATTAGGGTTTTTGAAGAGGTGCGCAAGCATCACTCTTCAGCTTAGTCGAATCCAAGCTTGGGATACAATTTGGCAGCCGGGGCCGATCGTGCATGTGTAGGCGACGACATGACGGTGTAGGCGCCCATATCTCGTTGTCTGCGTAAAGTGTGATCACGGGCCTCAGTTGTCCGTGAAGTTGAGTGGTCGAGATCGATTACGACAAAATCGATGTCGCAAAAGCGCATCATGCCAATTTTGGGCGCGTTCCAAGACGACCAAGCTTGGTCGGTCTTGGCCGTCCGGCCGACGTGCATACGGTGTGGGATGGTGTATATACCTTCATCGTCCCATAGAAACGTGATCTAATCCACTCAATTTGTCAGGTAAACTTGAGCCGGTCGAGATCGAGTTTGTGGGCTGGAGTGTGACCACGCCTAGCTTGGGCGCGCGGTCAAGGTGAACAACCAAGTTTGGTCTTGGCCGATCGGGTGTGGAGATAGGTGGGCCCACAGTGATCGCGACACAACCCTAATTAAGTTTTCCCGGCCGTGTGTCATACCCAGTTTGGGGCGCACGAATCAAGATGACCAACCATAGTTGAATCTGGCCGTCGATCGAGGTATGTAGGTGGGCTCACGGTGTTTGTGTTGACATGCTCACAGGCCCTTTGAATTTACATCACACCCTCCGTCTATGCGAAGATGGATGGTTGAAGCATTTTGCGATACATGTAGTGTGCGTAAACCCCTAATTTAGGGTTTTTTCGTCCATCTTGCTTTGGCTTGGACGGTTTGGCAAGCTATGCCACCCTTTTGGGGAGGCCAGGCCATGCGGGGCCCGCGTTGGGTCAGTGGTGGTATGCAATGCACCGCTTGGGGTCATGGTTTAATCTGGCCATCCAATCATCTTTGGTGAAGTTGGATGGTCGTGATCGTTTCACGAGGCGATATGGTGGAGTCGAGGGTTCAAACTAATCCAATCGTTCTGGTATAGCGCAGGAGTTGTGGCACATGCGAGTATTTCATTGCATGCTTCATTATTAATGTCTTAGATTCGTGTTGCTCTCTTTTGAGAAAAACACTCGATCGTCATGCGCGCCATTAATGAATACGGAAATACAAAGTGGATATGCATTAATTAATAATGTTTGTAAATTCACCGGGGTATATGGGATTGTTGCGACATGCTCCAACTTTGGATGAATTTTGTGTATTTAATTCCACCAATCAAGGATTATTTGCCACATGATCTATTCTAGGTGAATTAGTAAGGTGAAGAAGTATTCATCACTTATTAATGGCTTTATCTTTTGCAAGATGTTAGCGCATAATTTTGGCCTTTACAAATTTAACCTTAAATGAAAATCCACCATCAACACTATCCTAGTATGAGACATCTATAAGTAGACTAGAAATCAAGACTTATATTTTTGATCACTAACATTGACAAACAAGCTTGGCGGAGTTCGGCCAGAGCGGTGCTCTAACATTAACCCACTCGGGTATGCAGCAGGTATGTAATACCTAGAGTTCGGACTTGAGTATGTTCGTCATTATGCAAACATCAGTTGAAATCATTACGCATATAGGATGCATACTATGGTTCCCGTACTTCAACTGTTGAATCAGTACGCATACGGGTATGCATACTAAGTTCACATTTTGGAACATATACGCAGAGTTAGCATACAAGTACGCGTATTGTGATATATCCAATCAATGGTTAGTTGTTCTAAACTCCATTTTAATCATTGAAACATTCTTAGAAAATGGAATAGTTGTCTCACATAAACTATTAGCTTCAAAGCAATTTTCAAGTGATCAATTAATCAATACAAAATATTCTGAGTCTACATCAAATGATTGTCTCACAAAATATAATGTAAGATGTTACCGGGAAAATTTCACATGATCATCTTTTGACTTTCGTCAAGAATAAAAGATGAACTTGGTTAAAGCGAAATCTTACCAACATAAATTTTGAGAAATATGTAAGCGATTTAAACTCAGCTCGAAATATCAAATGTGTATAAAGTAAAGTATATATAGATATACGACTTTTGTGTCAATAGAAAATAGAATAGAAATATATTTCTGAGTGATAGATGAGTTCAAGTCTCCACATACCTTTTGTTGATGAATTTCCATAATCTCCCCTTAATAGCTTTTCGTCTTCAATCGATGATTGTCGTGAAGTCTAAAGATCGACTACACATTCTATCCTAATCCGAGAGATAGTTATAAGTAGACTATAAATCAAAACTTATAGTTTTGACAACTAAACTTGACAAACAAGCTTGAGATAGCAACGCTTGCGAGTTCGACCGAGCAGTGCTCTAACATCTACATGCAAAGCCACTTACAAATCCCTGCCGGATAGAATTGATTGAACCGCCTTCTTCATCAACAAGTTATCATGCATCAGCTTCTTTATCTACTTCATCAGAACTCCCCAGTAATACCCATTATCCCTACACGGAATACAAATAGCATAACATTTATCTCCGTCCCCTCTTCTCCTCTAGATATTCTCAAATACCTCCCATCATCATTCGATCAATTTCCATAGATAAGAAAGACTCTCCTTCCCTCTTAGGCCATTTATGTATCCTAAAGTTATACATAGCTTCTTTGAAATCACCCATATTTGACTAGGAGCGCCATACCCTGTGAAAAATACAACCACGAACTAAATCCTCCCATTTTAATTTCTTAAATCTTGTTGATTTTATGATTACCTAAAGAATCTAGCGAGATGTGAATGCTCTTTCTATCCAAATAGAGAGGTTTTGCTCTTCCTCTCTCCATCCGCTATTTCTCTCTCTCCAAATAAAGAGGTTTTGCCTGCGAGAAAGTTGACATTGTACTAAAGAAAGTAAATGGTACTTTCGTAGTTCAATGTCCATGTTTATGTTCCCAAAAAGAATTGTGTATGTACAACGTTATTAGAGCATTGCTCGGTTGAACCCTCCAAGAATTGGTATGTCAAGGTTGGTTTGTCATATTTTAGTATCAAAACTCAAAGGTCGCTTAATAAGAGTAATAGAGTCAACTTATTTAGGTTAGACTAGAAGTCTAGTAATATTGAGACATATGGTATTACTCACGAAGACTGAAGATTCTTAAGATGTATTGACATTAGCGAAGACATCATCCTTCTACTTGAGGTTAGTAATATAAGACTTGACTTTTTTATCCGTTTCAATTCCGTTATTTTTTAAGTCAGTTAGATTGAAAAACATAACATGCAAAGTTATATACATGAAACTCTAGTATTAGAGACTTGATTATCTTATTAGAGAGTTAGGGTACCGAACTGAGGTGTGGGTCGAGCTCAAAGTCGAAGAACAAATAGTTGTAGGCAAGTTCAGGGAAAGTAGGAAGACGAAGACGAAAACCAGAAACCTGCACAAGAAGACTGTCGCATAAACTATGGTTTCAGGCATTGCTTGCAGAAGACCTTTCTCATGACCGAGGTTATCTTTCCCAATCATTCCTTTGTAAAATTCAACTTGCAACGCTTATAAACGTTGCAGTTGAGATGTTTTATACTTTTTCTTTATTTTCTTCATTGTAAACAACTTTTTGAGCAATGAAAAAAATCTTTTCTTTGTGCCAATGTGTATTCAACATGAAGAGCTAAACCCCAACACCGGGATGACACAGAAGCCATATTTCATGCGTGTGGTCATTATATTCAATTATTTATGACTTTTTGTATTAGTTTTTAATCGATTTATGATTTATATTAATTAATTATGATTTTGTTTTATAATGTATGCTTCGCCTTCGTATTTTTGATGCGTTATGCTTATGATTTACAATTAATCTTTTAAAAATTTATACTTGGAAAAGACATATAGTCAATCTTTTATTATTATTTGAGTTATAATTGTATAGAATAAATATATGAATTGCATGAATGAGTTATATGGTGGAATCTTGAGTCATTAACGAGGAAACCGCAAAAGCAGAAAAACCCTTGGACTGCGTCCAGGTTAAACACCACACTGTATTTAGCCGCTACAGACACTAGCCCACTATCAGACTTCAGACTGGAATGTATTTGAGACCGAGTCCACCATCCAAGCGATTTAGTTATAGTCGTGCTCCTTATGTCTCTTGAACCTCGGAAGGTTATACATACTTGATTCCCTTAGCTAACGTCCTTTGTGCTTAAGATTTGCTTCAGCTAAAGTGAAGACTTTTGATACCAATATGCCTCTAACAGATAAGTCTATTTGATTTCCGTTTAGATAAAAGATGAAGGTGCAGAAATCTGTTTGCAATAGACAAGCTAGCAAACCTCACAGATTCGGAACTTACGAATCCCGAAGATCGGCCTACATTCTTAACCACCTCTTAAGAATAATGGTGAAAAATTAACTAAGATCAGTCTTTCGGTATCTATCTTGAGGAATCACAAATTCTAAGACAAAGAGAACTTTGTGATTGCTATCTATATTGCCTGAAAGAGATTACGAGAACCTCGATAATTAAAAAGCAAGATCAGGATACACGAACTATCAAGGTAAACATGGTCGGACATGGATTCACGAATCCTCAAAGCCAAGTATTTTAGTCATAGATCTAATTATGTTTCTTAGAGGAAACATATGTCAATAGAGGACGACTCTAGAATCAACTAGGACACAAAGTGTCAGAGATTTATTTTCCCAGTTGACTTAGAGGTGCTCAATTTATAGTTTTTCCAAAACTGGGGGTTACCTACAATTCAAGCTAAGATAACTTGAGAATCAAACGAACTCAATTATTGAAAAAATACAATGAAATAATATACACTTAGGTCTGGTTATGGAACCGTGTATAATGACCATTCGGTTTGGCAAGTTATTCAAAAAATTAAAAGCAATTTGATATTCATTCTAACACTTAAGAGTTTAATCATGATGCACACATAAGTGTTTAAGTGATCAAGGAAGTCTTAAAAGTTTTTAAGAGAGTTCTAGTAATTAATGTTAAACATATTAAGAAAATAAGTCTTAGAGCATATAATAAAATATAAACTTGGAATGATTGGTATAATGGTTAAGCCAACGTAGGTTTCATGAGTCGAGGTACTACGGTTCGTGAGCGATTCCTCTTCTGCCAGACTACTAAACTCGATTGACATCGGTTCGTGAACCAAGGTTTCCCAAGCTGCTAGCCTATTGTACCAACTTTGAAAATTGATTCACCACGGTTAGCCAATCCGGTTAAGTGGAATCCAAACTAAACTTGCGGTTTGCAAAGCCCGGTTTGCCAACCTTCTTGTATTTACTGAAACTCGAATAGATATGGTTTGCAAACTGGTTCGCCAACCTACCCCGAGTAGAAATATCAAAAGTTCATATTTCTCTCTTATGATGTTTGAAACATTCCCAAATGATAAAATCATGTGTATAAGCATTTTTTCAACTAATCCATAAATTGATTCATAGAACTAATATTTTTAAGGACCGTTGAACATCTTTGCTTAGAATCATATTTCAATATTTTTCACAAGACAAGCTTGACTCGAAACTTCTTCTTTGTAAATCTACCAGAATTCATACGACATAGTCTCAATGGATAGTGAGTAAAATAGAATGGTTCGGTTTTCACATACCTGATACTGAAGTTCTCCATATGTCTTCGTCGATCATTAGTATTCAAGGGTGATGTCTGATACTCAACTACAAATTATAACCTAGTCCGAGACTTGACTTAGTAGACTAGAAATCAAGATATCATCACCTAACATTGATAACAAGATTGAGATAGCAAAACTTGTGGGTTCAACCGAGCAATGCTCTAAGAGTATATACACAAGATGAGTTCATCTCTAAGAGTTTTTCAAAAAAAAATCTTTTTCATGATTAGAAGATTCAGTTTATGGAGTCGGAGATTGAAAGAATAAAATTTTTGCTCGATAAAATAAGCTTAAGCTATCTTAGTGACAAGGAAAAGCTGAATAAGAGACTAGTGAAATTCAAACTCTCTGGATTCTGAAGAGAAACATGTGTCTAAACTTATCAATAACATTGAAGTTTTCATGATGAAATTAGAAAACTAAAATTAAAAAATTCTAAACTGAGAAATACTCGTGGCTTCTCCTTTAGATCAACCCAAATTGTCTCTTGCAAGCCATAGAGACATTCAAGAAAAAGGTTATATAACTCTATCAAACCTAATGGTTATAATCGTAAAATATTTGCACCTTGTTTCCAATGTATACAATGGGGACATCATACGAAACAGTGTCTCAACAAGTCACAGAATTGCATACACAATTAAGAAAAAGTCTTCACATCGGCTCATCAAACAAAAAGAATAAAGAGTTCATTAATCTCCCAATCAAAATTAATGCAAAGAATCGAATGCGGAACATGGATAACTTTATTTCAGGATATCAAGATCTTGTCTCAAATCTAAGAAAATAACTCAAAAGTAAAGGGATAAAGAATTCTCGGATTGAGGAAATATGTGAGAAAGCAATGGTTTCTAAAGAGAAGATGTTCAACGACCGAAAATATGCGTCTCATAATAACTTAACTAGTTATTGTGATTATTTAGCCTTATCATTTAGTTTTGGTAAGTGATAAGGATGTTTATATAAATATGCAAAGGATTTTCAAATTTTCTTTTGGAAATATTGTTGGATAACTATTTTCGGTTAGTGTAATTTTATTGCATTAATAAAAATATATTCTTTCCCTAAGAATCCGAGACAAATCTATTACTTAAATTGAAAAGTGTGAAACTAACATTTCATTTCATGGAGAATTCACAAATCTCTACCTCTAGTTATAGTTCTCACAAAAGTTGAAAATTCACGGACTATATTGCTTTTAATAGAAACTTAATCTAGAATCATCGATGGTGATTCAAATCACCCTTGAGAACTAAGCAATGATGTTCCCTGTGTAGATTTGTCATCTCAAGAATCTCTTGCTAAAATTAGACGTAATTTTATGTGAGACCGGGAACATGGTGTTAGAGCACTGCTCGGTCGAACTCGCATGCGTTGCTATCTCAAGCATGTTTGTAAATGTTAGTGATCAAAACTATAAGTATTGATTCCTAGTCTACTATAGCTAAGTCTCGGACTAGGATAAAAAGTGTAGTTGAGCTCAAGAACTCCATGGTGATCATCATACAAGACGAAGAACTACTCAAGGAGCGGTGGAACTTTATCGACTAAAAGTATGTGTGGAAACTTGAACTTATCTATCACTCAAAAGTATATCTACTCTATCTCCTATCTTGAGACAAAAGTCATTTTGCTATATAGACTTTGATTATACACATTTTCTATTTCGAGTCGAGTTTATCTCGCTTATATATTTTTCGAAATATGTGTTGGTAAGCTTAAAACTTTGGCCAAGTTCATCTTTACCCTAGTGGACGAAAGTCATGTTGTGTTTCAATCACTTGAAAATGGCAATTTTAAAAATGGTTTGTGAATAACAAGCATATAACGTCCTCTAAGAATGTTTGAATGATTGAAATGAGAGTTTAGATTACATAACCATTGTTGGATATAAGCATTGTGTGGTAACACATACATGTATAAGTCCTTATTCCCTTGAACCAAAATGGTGTACTTTGCTCGAGAAATCGGAGGCAGTCGAACCCGGTCATCGTACTGCTCGGAGGTTCCCGAGAAAATCTGCTGAGTTTGTGAACTATTTTACAAACTTATTCGAGATCATTTAAGTCCACGTACCTAGTCAGCGTACTTAGGTTGGTTATATTCTAAAAACGTTATTAAGTGAACTATACTTATATTAACTAAGGAATGCAAGTTTGCAAATCGTGGCTATAAAGTTCATGAATTGATTCGAGTACATCAAATCATTTTTGCTTCGATTGTGTCTTGTATACTTATATAAGATTTAAGCAATTTAAAAACTCTCTAACTAGTTCATTTGAATCATTTGAACTAGTTATGGTGAAGAAGAATATGGTTAATATGGAAGTGCTCATATGGATAACTATTTGGTTAACTATTGTTGAACCAACAAATATACATGTTTGGGTACGGTTACACAAACCTAAAAACTTGCATTTCGTTTGTGTGTAACAAGCTAAGTTTCGATCTAACGGTTGAAAGTTGTTAGCTTGAATCTAATCAGGTTTTCATCTAACGGTGAATATTTAATGCTTTGTTACTAAGCTAACATTGATTGCAAACCACATTTGAAAGACTATATAAGGAGAACTCTAGAAACTGGAAACCTAATCCCCACACCTCTTATGTGATATTAGTTGTATAAGCTAGAGTCGATTCTCCTTTAACCTTAGGTTTCTACAGGAGACCACCATGGGTTGCGACTTGAAGACTTCATTGGGATTGTGAAGCGGGACCGATACTACTTTCTTGTAGTTGTGTGATGATCTTCTTTGTTTCTATAGTATTGAGTACAATCGTAATGATTGGCTTGAGATTGATATCTCTGATAGGCAAGATATAAAAGTAATCACAAACACGTTGGTCTCATCGTTTGTGATTCCACAATATCTTCTTTCGCCGCGTAGATTAAGATTATTGTGAGGTGATTGATAATACTTGGCCGTTCTTAGGGAATATAAATCTTTTGTTATCAATTGGTTCTTTATTCACCTTGATTTATCAAAGACGGAACAAAAGTCGCGGTATTTCCTTGGGAGCGGTTATGTATTACCTAGACTTTTGGTGATACAAATTTGTTTATTAAAGTCTTCGACTTTGGGTCATAGCAACTCTTAGTTGTGGGTGAGGTCAACTAAAGGAATCAAGTGCGTAGTATCTGTTGAGATTAGATACGTAAGGCGCAGACCTTTGATCAGTATGAGATTGATTGGGGTTCCTCTGGTCCAGGAATCAGATTGGTTTTGTAGTAGGCTGAGTATGCGTAGCTGCTTAATATGTGTGTTCAATGCTGGACTAGGTCCAGGGTTTTCTGCATTTGCGGTTTCTCAAGTAACAAAACTTACAGTCCATGTTATTTCTATTCCGCACATATTTTGTTATATAATGAAATATCACATGTTGTGCGTTAAGTTCAATCAATTAGAATATCCAACCTTTGGTTGTTGATTTACATTGATTGACACTTGGATATTGGTCTTTGGTACCATCCAAGTTATCTCTCTTGTAGAGTTGCTCTTGCCTGCTACATCATTCCCTGTGGTACCGCAACCCCAACGACAAAATGACCAGTTTCTTACTGCAATTATATTTTTTGATCATGCAAACATGATCTCATATTTCTTCTCTATAGTTCAAGACGGTTTTAGGTTGGGATTACTTTTCTTTAATCTTAAATCTTATGAAGATCCTCTCTTTGGATTCTTAAAATTTTGGATATTGTGGAATTATCTATTTTACTTTCTTTTCAAGATAAAAGTTTCTTAATTCAGTCTTATTAGTTTACACCATGTTAGTTTAAAATCACTCATTTTTGCTTCTGCATCTTTAAGATTCTTTTATTCTCTTTTTCTTTTATCAAAAATCTAATCATCTTTAATCTATGAGGTGGTAGCTCTCTTCTGTGCAGATCTCCATTTATGTCATTTATGGGCAATCTGGTGGTGGAGTTCGGAATGCTTGTTTCGAGCGAAACGATAGTGTCAAAAGCGGTGGTGCAAATCATCCTTGTTGTGATGATCTTACTAGTAGAATAGTGATATCGAATGTCACGAGAAAAAATCGTAAAATCCAACTTTGAGGATTATCTTGTTCATCATGAAGATTACCTCAAGTACCCAAATTCCAAATTATGTCAAAACTGTTATCTCCCTCCTATGATTTGGCAACGTTATGTCCGTAACTTTAGCTCCAACCTGTTAAGTCAAACTTTCAGTTATCACTTCCACCAATCACTACCCTCTATAAACATTCCAATAAATATTATTCCAATTACCCGTTCCAAATATACCAACAATCGGAATTACGCACTGTCATAAATGAGTATCATGTCACGCACTCTCTAATAATAGTATCATATTTTCTATCCCTTCCTTACATACCCAAAAATATTTTCAAAATTATATTAGGGATTATGGAATATCTAAAATATTAAGTAATTAAAGATTTATCTTTGCTCCCGCACTGCACCTAAAGCATATAATTCTTTTACAATATCATCAACATCCTAAAACTCAGTTGGGTGGAAAGCTTACTCTTACAATGGCGTCCGCTCCAGCCGGTCGAGTTAATAAAATAAATCATTTATCAAGACAACTTAGAAATTCTTCGCTGGATATTCCACGAGAGAGGATAACTATTGGTACTGATCAAACAATCACTGCTGTTATTGAGGAATGGTCTTATGCTGTTATGGGAAAACTTCTCTTCAAGGACAAGATACCAATGAAAATCATCAAGGAAGAGATTAACTCATTATGGAGAAGGTACAGAAATAAACAAATCCGTATTATGGGGCATAATCTTATGTTGGTAAGATTAAACAATGAAGAAAAGCAAGACGAGATTGTGAAAATGGTCCATGGATTATTGATGAAGCTTTGTTTGCTTTGTGAAGAAATTCGTTCTGGTACAAGGGCTTGAATATACTTTCACTCACCAAAGTTTTACTATCCATTTCAAGTATCTTAAGCTTGAACATCCAAACAAGGAAGTTGTTGAAGAAAATATTGGTTTTATGGGTAGGAAAATAAGTATTGTTCCAGAGAACTGTAGACCAAGATATGGTAATACAGTGAAAGCTAGAATCGAGATGGATCTCAAAAAGCCTCTCTATCGAGGTGGTTGGTGGAAAACTATATCTGGTGAAGAAGTTTGGATTCGTTATCACGGGAGCTCCAACCTAAGAAAATGCATGATAGATGTTATATCATTGATCATCAACAAGATAAGTGTGCTCACCTGGAGTACCTTTTATATCTTGATAGCTTGAACTATGTTGAATATCAAGCTTTCATTCAAGAATAAAGTGTAAGCAATGAAGGTAATGACGAGCATAGTCTTCTAATTCTATGGTGGAAGATATGGAAGAAGAAAAGAATATAGTAGCTGAAGAAGATGAAAACCCTGACGTTTCTAGAAATTCTAAAAGGATGAGAAACTCGGTTCTCAATGATGAGCCACAAATGAATCCGCATAACATTCATGTCAATGCACCAAAATCTTTGGATGCCGATGCTTCTACTAGTATGATAGATAATCCAACTTTTGTGAGGATGAATAACAACATGGAGACAATGCAAGTTGAGCCCATAAATGATGTTCATGGGGAGTCTGCCCAGGTATATCCTCATATCCATCTCCTTTCTCTTAAATCTTATTTTTTTGTTCATAATTATTTAATTAGAATGAAGATTAGCTTGGAATTGTCAAGGCTTTAATGACAGAAAAACTAGGAATCATATCAAAAATCTGTCAAAAACTCAAAATCTTGACATCATTTTTTTACAAGAAACCAAAACAAACTCTGATAAAATTCTCAAACTTTCTAAGTGTCTAGACTTCCCTAATACTGTCTATGAACCCTCTATAGGTCTATTTGGTGGCTTACTGCTTCTTTGGAAAGAGGGTTTTATGTTAGATATAGTTTACACTTCAAAAAATATGATACATTGTTTAGTCAAGCATGATCCCTTTAAGCCAGAGTGGCTTTTATCTTGTGTGTATGGTTCTTGCAAACCAACTGAGAAGAAGGCACAATGAAATTTTATTAGAGATATAGGTCTAGAAATAAATCAACCGTGGGTGATGATTGGTGATTTAAATGTTACTCTTGATCCTACAGATAGAGTAGGGAGTAGTAGTACTTCTAGTTCAACCTCTAAAACTGTAGTTCAATGTATTGATGAAGCTGGTCTCATTGATCTAAGTTATAATGAAAAATCCTATACTTGGACTAATAACAAGCATGGAACTGGAAAAATAAAAAGCAGGTTAGATAGAGCCCTAACAAATGATGAATGGCTTATTAATTTCCCAGATTCAAACTTGTCCCTTTTAACTCATCTTGCTTCTGATCATACTCCTATTTGTTTAAATCTGTATAAGACTGAAAATATTTCTGGTATAAATTGGAAGTTCTTTAGTGTTTATCTGAAAGACAGTTCATGTAAGGAACAAATCGAGAAATCCTGGAGTTCTAATATTCAAGGTAGTGCTGCTCACAATATCAACCACAAGTTAAATCTTACAAGAAAGCTTCTCGGGGTTTGGAACAGAACTACTTTCGGAAACATTGATTCTAATATCAAGGATCTTTATTCTAAGCTTGATAAACTTCATAATACTATGGGTCTTGTGGACAACTCTTCAACAATTCTTGAAATAGAAAAAGATATCGATAAATAGGAAGAAATTAAAAAGGAGTTTTGGATGCAGAAAAACAAAGAAAATTTCTTCAAGGAAGTCGACTATAACACTAAGTTTCATCATGCTAATGCTAACAGGCGTAGATCAAGGAACAAAATTGATGCACTAAAGGATATTAATGGAACTTGGTGTACGGATAAAGAAGCTCTTTCACAACTTCTTACAACACATTTTCAAAGCATCAGCACTACCTCCTCTCCCATACAAAATGAAGATTTCCTCCAGCATATTCAGACTTTCATTACTCCGGAAGATAATGCAAGACTCATGGCTATTCCCTCTGAAGCTGAGATTCTAGATACTTTAAAAAGCATGGAACCATGGAATGCACCGGGCCTCGACGGTTTTCCACCAGGTTTTTATATCTCTCAATGGGAAATTGTCAAAGATGATCTTATTAGAATGGTACAGAACTTCTTTAGAAGTGGTTTCATCTGTAAACGTTTAAATCAAACAAGACTTATATTGGTCCCTAAGATCAAAACACCAAATACTCCAGCTGATTATCGTCCAATAGCTCTCTGCAATACTTCATACAAGCTGATTTATAAAGTTATGGCTACAAGAATGAAGCTTATTCTTCATAAAGTTATATCTCCTCTTCAATATGCCTATGTTCCTGGAAGACTCATTCAGACAACATATCTTTAGCTCATGAAATTTGAAAAGGAAAAGAAAAGGTGATGGTTTCTTGTATCTAAAACTAGACATGTCGAAGGCTTATCACTAGTGGAAAATGCAAAAAAAAAGTCCGCCAGAGAAAGTCCTGTTACCTCTAAAAAGGACTGCTTTTGGGAGCCCCAACTCAGTAGTCTTATTTCCGAAAAGATCGCTTAAGATTCGTTTAATTTTTAAAATTACGCCTTCCTTCATCAGTCTATCAATATATACGATAGAGATAGACGTTTTACTTTTATATTAAAGAACATAAAAGTCTGGTCTCAATATTTTAGAATAGGCGATTGCTCCGAATCGCACTCTAACTGTATATATCGATCGAGTTATTTCGAGAAAATCTGATTCATTTAAATCATCTCGACTTATTTATCATGAACCAACAATTAAAAACTAATTAAAATTGAAATTAGAAGCTCATCTCATAAACTAATCAAAACATTCACCATTGAATTCAAATCTGAAATTTGTTGTACAAACTTAATTCACATGTGAATTGAGATAAGACTTGGGTCAAAACCCCAAAAAATTCTACACAATCACTGAATTCACACCAATTTTAAGTTCTTAAAGATTTATGTTCTTACAATTGGTGGAAACCAACCTACACACAATGAAATAAACTAAAACCGAAAAAAGATGAATCGAGTTAACCGATCGGAATAGTATACCTCCATCAAAATTAGTATGGGCATTAGAAGTTTAACAACAAAGTTCGACACCATAGCATGAATGGTTCTAAAAACAAGCAATTCTCTAACAACTGAGTTATGGTTAATCTTCCCGGCATAAATGAAACTCGAGTGATGTGTGAAATAATTTCGAGACACTAATACATGTACATTCACAGCCAAATATAGCTGAAATATCTAGGCTATGCATAGACAAGAAAACTATGCCAAACCTGCCATTATGTTGTCATAGTTTTCATAACTCCACTGTAATGAACGCTAACAAAATGTTTATAGAAGAGATGTCAAACCTTATTAGAACGACCAGGTACTTAATAAAACCGACAACAATCGAGTATTAAGATTGATATATCTATTTTTACTCATTGGAAAGTGAAATAGCGTAGTTCTTAGCTGAACCTTGCTATTTTATAGCACCTCTATGCAAACAGGACAAAATAACTACTCGATGACGTGCACTGACCAGACCAAAATGTTTATAGAAAAGACGTCAAACCTTAGAACGACCAGGTACTTAATAAAACCGGCAACAATCGAGTATTAAGATTGATATAGCTATTTTTACTTATTGGGAAGTGAAATAGCGTAGTTCTTAGCTGACCCTTGCTATTTTATAGCACCTCTATGCAAACTGGACAAAATAACTACTCGATGACGTGCACTGACCAGATCAAAAAAACCTGACCTGACTTGACCTTCACCTCATTCTCCCAGCTTTTAACTTTCATCCCTTGCAAACCCACTTTCATGTACATTTTGTACAGAAGAGTACACATCAATGATCCAAAATAGTTTCTTAAGTACAAAGATACAAGATACTAAGATAATAACTCGAACATGTGAGCCATAATAGTAAACTACATCATCCCTCAGTGATTTTAAAGCAAAGTTTTCATTTCAAGAGAGGATAGATAAATCGGAATTTTAGTTTTAGAAGCCAAATCAAAATAACTATTCATCATCAAATAAAGCAAATAATATATTAGTCATAGCAAAACTTTGCCCACACACTGGAATAAGATACTACTCAATATAGTATTTTCCACGCCTCCCATCCATATAGAAATATAATATGGTCGTTCGGTGGGCATACCTTCGGCCGAAGTAAAATCCATCAGAAGGAAGTTGGGGCTGGGTCCCTCCACAATGGAACTCTGTTTGGGCAGCATCACCTAGAGGAGGCATTTCATCTTCCTTCTCCAACCAGTAAGTCTCAAGAATTTTCACCGCCTTCTCATATATCTCGGTGTTGTCGTGACTCGTAAGTTTTCAATCTTCTCAATCCCTCCTCATCAATGATATGAGCATACAAGTTCACACCATCAGTGTTTCCAATGGTCTTCTCAGCCTCACCAACTTTCAGAATATTCTCGAGAACTTCCAAACAGACAGTAACAATCCTAGTGTCAGGGCAGAATGGAAGATCGCATAGTGGTTTGATACAGCCACGACGTACCTGCCACATATATTAAGATCCAAGATTCAAATAAACTCATCAAGTAAGAACTAAACCAGGGCACAACCCTACTGAACCCAAGAAAAACAGAACGAATACGTACATGATCTGCTCATGGGATCCCCCAGAAGTTGCATTTGATATTGCCCAAGCATCTTCCTTTTTGATATCAAACTCAGCATTTTGAAGCAGATGGATTAGAGGACCAATAATATCAGCAACTATCACAGACTACAAAAAATTTAAACGAACGCATATCCCATTAGTGCAAATGTCAGAAAATGCAAGAGACTTTTGGTGCAAATGGAGTTCAAGGACAGAATGGAGTCCACCTTAAAAACATAATATATAATACCTGAATCTGGTTTTGGTGCTAGCTTCTTTCTTGATACTCTTTTTAAGGTTGTGTCCACAGGTTCATGAGGCGAGGAAAGCGCTTGAAGTTCAATGATACACTAGATAGAGGACAAAACAAAACATAAGCCAACATAACAAAAAAGGTTTAATTAATCATCACATTTCATAAGGATAGAGGTTAAACAAAGTCATTGATACAAGTACGTTTATCATCTCCGATGATATTGCCAACCGTGCGGAGCGGGGAATGAGTACGGTAGGAGATGGATGACTGGAAAAGAAAATCTCTCACTAATTACCATACACCTAGCAGTATCTAGAAACATAATACAGTAAGGCGCAACAAGTCGGCGGCAGGCACCAATGAGCATAAGACTTCATAGCCCAAGGATCAGGAATTTTAAATAAAACCAGTATCAGTAAGATATTAACTAAAAACAATACTACGAGACACTAACACTGAGACAAAAGGATAAAGGACAGAGTAAGAATCATGTCAAGAGGCCGATAAAAAAAAACATGATTTGAAATTGTAGGATTATAGGTCATGAATTTTATCAGCATTTCAACTGGTTTCCAAAATGAGGTGAACCGAATTGAATGCATTACTTTGACATGGAGAAGATATAAGAAGTAGCTACATAAACTTCTACTTAGTGACAACTGGAGTATTGTCATCAATTTCTCCATGTATCGCGAACCCCTAAAACACAGGAAAAACAACTTAACGAACCTTACTATGTATTAAAATGTATATACAGAATGCATAAGATATACTCTCTAATTATATCATGAGGATTGATGTGTTCATCAGTTAGCAAGTAACAACAGTGAAATTTTGAGATTACATAGCCATTCTGCAGGAATTATGCATTGAAGATATCTAAAAGTTATTCATACAGTAGACGTTTTGAACAGTACACAATCATATAGTGAGCTTTCAAGCTTCTGTTTTGAAGTTTCTGTAAATAAACAGTTCATATCTGAAATGCGCATTGCAGCGGCTTCTCCATCCATAATAATAAAATGGAAACCTTAATTTCAGTTCTAAAGTTCTGAAACAGGAAGGGTTATTCTAAAGCATGTATAAGTATGTCTTTCAACTATTTTATGAAAGATGAATTATACTGCAATTAATGTATCAAGTATACTTTGACAATATCACTACCTCACTTTACCCAAAGTTGTCCTTGTGTCCAACTACTAATCCTAATCAATAGGTATCAATTCTTTCATCTAATAGTACTACTCTTATACACCATAACATTATTTCAATTGAAGTTGTATAATATGTCCAACCATGACAATAATAGTTCTGAATCCCAGCAGTAATCCAGTCCCCCCAACGATTTTCATACGAGAAAGTGGTAAAAAACAATCGAGTTGAAATCCTTACCTCGCCTTTACCAAGCCGTGCTCCTGTCTTTGGATCAACGCCAACCAAACAATAACTATCATATCTCGTCAAGACCAATTGGCTTTCCATGCTCGGCTAACCCAAGCTTCACCTGTAGTGCTAGGAGATAACATACTAGATTCCAGCACTGAGAAGAAACATGTCCTCTGCAGTGACCGTGGTGTCAACAATTTCTTCTCACCTAATTAAACATCAAATAAACTACATACTCAGTTCAAATTCTTACCAGAAAATCCACATAATCAAGCTACATACATCAATTAGCCACAGAAGTGACAGAACAACACTAACCTGAGAGTGTTGGAAATCGAACCTTCTTCTGTGGAGAATCATCAACAAACAACCTCATTGCAAACAGATCTAAACAACAAGCAACCACACATCTTTCAAATGTGTCAAGGCTGTAAGCAATATATCTTATACCTAAAAAATTAAGAAAACCCATTATTCAAAAGTCTAAAC
This sequence comes from Papaver armeniacum, assembly GCA_023531295.1. Classification (NCBI taxonomy): domain Eukaryota; kingdom Viridiplantae; phylum Streptophyta; class Magnoliopsida; order Ranunculales; family Papaveraceae; genus Papaver; species Papaver armeniacum. The sequence continues at coordinate 62,309 of JAJJWW010006056.1, read as the reverse complement.
CAACCTTTACAAAAAAAAAAAAAAAAATATCAAACGCAGACAAATCAACCAGGAGAAAAGCAACAAAGAAAAACCAATTAATGTAACACTATTAACTTGAGCAATACCATGAGAATCATGAAATTAGTACCAATCTATGATGCGATTAAATCCTTCTTTGTGAAGTTGCAGACGATTACCTCAACCTAAAAGACTCAAAAAACAAACAAAATAAACCATAAGTTAGGGTTAAAGATCAAAATAGAATTATAGTTATGTTCAAAATTAGATTTAGGGGTTTTTTTTCTTACACTACGAGAAAAGATTCTTCTACCCATTTTGATGAGTTCTCGTGTCGGGAAAATTAGAAAAATGAAACACCTTCCTGCAAAAAAAAAATGAGAGAGGATGGAGAGAAATTAAAAATCGTTAATAATACAAGCAAGAATTAAATCGATATTACCCCTGATGATTTCAGAAGAAAAAACAACTAGATCTAGAGTTACAAAAAGTTTCCTTTTGATTTCTGTGGAACATGGATTTTTGAATTTGAGATAGAGGTTTGGATAAAGCTATGATTTCTAACAACGAGTTTCAATCAGTAAAATGAGAATAATGTTTCGTTGATTTTGACTATGCGAAATGAATAAACTGTTTTTCAAATTAAACAGGTGATGGTGATGAAAGAAAAGATAGGGTCTGGTAATTTTGTTAAAGGGGATCTCGGGTCTATGAGGTGCATCTGAAGAGTGAGAAATAGTTAATCTAATAAAAATTCAGTTTGGGAATATGGGACCATAAAAACTAGTTCCTTCAACGGACTTAATTAGAATCCACGTGGCATTTTCCAATAATTACTGAACTACCCCCGAATATTAAGTCTCCCTCGGGTGCTCTTTTTGTTTTTATCCCCAAAACGTCTACCATAGGAAGCCTAATGCATAAATAAAGCCATCGGAAGTCGTTTTTATAAATCCTAAACAGACTTAAAAAACTCATTTTCCACTAGTGTATTGAAGTTATGAAGCGAATGGGTTTCGGAGAAGAATGGCGTTCTCTTATATATTAATGTATTTCAACAATAGAAATCTCTGTACTATTGAATGGATCTCCTTGTAAACCATTTAAACCTACACGGGGCATACGACAGGGAGATCCTATCTCTCCCTATCTTTTCATAATGGCAATGGAAGCATTCTCGAGAGCTATGGTGGCGGCTGAATATTCTAAAAGCATAAGAGGTATCAATATTGCAAGGAGAGCCCCTCCCATATCACATGTATTGTTCGCAGATGATTGCCTTATTTTTGTTAAGGATGATGATGATAATATAAGAAATCTACAAAACATCCTAGAAGCGTTCAGTTCGAGCTCAGGTCAGCTGTTGAATTACCAAAAATCTAGCATCACTTTCAGCAAAAATGTTTGTCCATCTATAGCTGCTACCTTTACAAGCATGTTAAATGTTAAGAAGATGGACCCAGAGGAGAAATACCTAGGTATACCTCTCTTTCTTAACAAGAAGAAAAAGGTGTCTTTCAACAACTTAATAACTAACATGGAAAGAAGGTTATCGAAGTGGAGAGGATCTACTCAATCTCAAGCTGGTCGAAGCATAATTCTAAGGAATGTCCTAAGCACTATCCCACCAGATGAGCTCTTTTAAGTTACCAAGAAAGCTGTAAACAAGATGAATTCAATCCAACTGCGGTTCGGTGGAATAAATCCGACAGGAAAGGCATGTTCCTTGCTTCTTTCTCAGGTATGTGCAAGACAGTAGATGATGGTGGCCTTAACTTTAGAGACTTACACTGTTTTAACCATGCTTTATTGGCAAAAAACGGCTTGGAGAATTTGCACTACTGGATGATAGTCTTCTTGTAAGTTCTCTTAAAGCAAAATATTTCAAAAATTCTCATCCTCTTCATGCCCCTAAAAAGGCGGACTCTACATGGTCCTGGAAGAGTGTTAGTTCGGAGTTCGAGTTCATCAAAAGATATAGCTGTTGGTCAGTTGAAGACGGCAAGCGAATTCTCATATGGCAAGACAGGTGGTTATTGCATCTAGATCACCCTCCTTCTCCTTCCAGTTCTGCAACTAATGTTTCATCTTTCAAATATGTCTCTGAGCTAATTGATGAAGATACTAAAAGCTGAAAGATTCAGCTGATTAATAATCTGTTTGATTTTGATACTGCTCAGCAAATTCTCAGAATATGGATACCGCAACACTGTGAATACAAGTTATGTTGGACTCTGACCAGTAACGGCAAATTCATATTCAAGTCAGCTTATTATGCTCTTTACAATCTGAAAAACCACAATAATCAGGCCTTCTACAGACCAGCTCAAAATAACATCTGGAGGAAGGTTTGGAATATGAATGTCATTCCCAGAATAAGACTATTCATATGGAAGTGTGTTAAAGATATTATTCCATCCAAGGAAAGGCTGAATCGGAGAATGACTCAAGAAGATGTTATTTGTGGAAGATGTAAATGTGCAAATGAAACTACTCTTCATATTTTGTTCGAGTGCTCCTATGCAAGAGCGATGCAGTTCGATCTTGGCTATAGATGGATGACTCTCGGTGGTCCTCTACTAAGGACTAGATTTCTTCTTGGTTCACAGATTTAAACAGTTCCACCATTGCTAAGATGGCCACTATCTGCTGGTTCCTATGGAAAGAGAGAAATTCAACAGTGTTCGAGAACAAATTTCTAAACCCTCTTCAACTTGCGCAATCCATTTCCAGATTTACCCTAAATACTGTAGAAGTCCAAAACTCCATTAACAATATTGTTAGGAATGTTGTGCTGCATAGATGGAGCCCTCCTGACTTCAATCATATAATAATATTGATGCTTCTTATTGCGTAAGTACAAAATCTGGAGGATTGGGACTAATATTCCGTGATTTTTCAGGTACACATGTAGCTTCAATGTGCAAGAACTTCAATGATGCATTGGGAGTGGACTACTTGGAAAGTCTAGCTATTTTTGGAAGGGCTAAAATGGGCGATACAGATGGTGTCCAAGAACATCATAGTGGAGTCAGATTTTCAAAGCCTTGCTCAAACTATCCAAGGAAAAGCTGCTGATACCTCTTGGGAGTTAAGGGGCATTGTTGAAGACATTAGATTTCTATCAGCTTCGTTTACTTTTTTCTCATGTAAACACATAAATAGATTAGCAAATAAATGTGCTGATAAACTAGCTAACATGCACGCAAAGAGAGAGTGTGTAATAGTTGGAAAGGGGATCCTCCATCTTTCCTGTTGAACTCTATTATGTACGACAATACTTAGATCAATAAATTTTTATTTTGAAGCAAAAAAAAAAGTTATCTCTCTTGTATTTAATTAGACTCATGATTTCTATTTGCTAGAGTAAGAATTAAATCGAGAGATCGAGATAATATAACTCTTTGATATACTATTAATAAGATTGAGTCTAGTTGATTCTCTTAAAAGTATATTGGAGTTAGTCCATACAGATTGCTAAGCGAAATATTGGGTGTGGTTGTTGTACTCCCGCTTTTCACATGGAAAAGATTTGCGGAGGGAAGTAAATGAAGTTTCGACACCCTTAAACCAACAAAACCTGTACGTGAAAATGATGCGATTCCGTATAATTTTATGTGTTATTTGCGCATTTCTAACTAGGCTTCAGGCTTTTTTTGGTTAAATCTTATTGTAGACTTTATAAATAGAATCTGTTTATAATTGAAACCAATTTCAATTATAATGTTAAAAAATTATGAAGTGGTTTTTACCAAAAAAAAAAAAAGAAGCAAAATAAATGATATGCTTTTGCGGTTCTTCTGAAACTCTAATGTAGAATCTGAAATGACTTTTTTACCGGTTCATTATAAAGATTTTGCGTGTTTTGCAATCCAGGATTTGTTTCTCTCCTCCGACTAATCTATTACAGCTTCCACCCTCTAAAACCACATTCTTTATGTGATTTTGAGTTGCCCATGTCATAGTTGCATGTGCTACTAAACTCACTTTGTCATCCTACGGAAGTTGCCACCGATGATATACTATTGGCTATCACAAAGGTCCCTGTGTGTTCTTTATCAACATATCCTACTCAAACCACTGGTTTAACTTAAAAGTAAATTTGCAATTTAGATAATTATAATCAAAATTGCTCTTTCGATTCTGACGATTAGGGGTTTTGAAACAGTGGGTCTCATATTGTTGTTGTAGTTTTTTGGATTTTGTTGGTTTTCTTTGCCTTTCCAGTGCTCAGGGAAGAAGAAGCAGAATACAGTTTGCTGTTTTTAATCAGTGAATTGAGGTAAGTATTTCATAGTTTGTTGAGGGAGTTGTATGCTGTGAATGTGAGGTTTGTTGATTGCAGAAGAGTAGTGGTTGTTGTTTGCAGTAAGGGCAGTTTTTTTGACAGTTTCATTTTCCGATTTTGGTTTTGCTTGTTTGCTTTTTGTGGTTCTTTAGTGATCTGTGAAGAAGGCTTAGTTTTCAGTTTGAAGATTTTATGTTACAATCTTCTTTATTGTTTTTTTTTAATTAGTGGTTTGGCGTATGGTATTTTAAGTTTTCATTCTGTTTTGAAATCTTAACTTCCCATCCATAAAACTCTAATTATGGATCCTTGTTTTCCCTGCATCAGTATGCCTAGGATTACTAGATCTAGTCATGCTCATTGTTTGAGTCCCCTCTCTCAAGGATTTGATACTCAGCCTACTAATAGGTTTATACAGTGCCCTTTTAAGGGTTTTGATGGTTGTATGAATGGTGTAAGGGGCAGGGGTTTAGTGAGGAGTTCTGTTCTAAAGCATATCAATGATAAACATCTAGTCAATGGTGCAAAACATGATAGGTGCAGGGACAGAATTATGCACAATGGCGCGGTTTATGCTTAATGTGAAGAGTTTCTTTTACGACTCAAGATGTGGCTGTGTACCAAGTGTATGCATATTCATGCTTGGAGTAAGTCTTGTAAGGCTCATGGAGTCATCATTTCTTCTCCCTTAAATGACAGGGAGGTGGATTTTCTTATCTATGGCATTGCAAAACCACTTGGTGAGGTAAGTTTTCGTTTTGCTGATGATACTAATGATGATATTGTTAGGCCATGTCTTGATTTGGATTTTTCAGATAAGGTCTTTCAGACTCAGTTTCATACTATTCGACATATACCTTTCAAGTGTAGGATTTGCTTCTCTAGGGATTTCAAACAAACTATGACACAGTTACACTTAATCCTTTAGATATTTCTTGCTGGATTAAGTTATTACTTTTTCCAATATGTATTTTGAGGAATTATATTCCTAAGAGTAAGGCCGAAGAGAGGTCTGGTATGCGTAAGAGATTACAGGTTGCTTATATAAATCAGGCGTTAACCAAATGGCATGACATCGATTGTTGTATGACTTTGATTCTGGAGTTATTAGCAGAGCATGGTACTTCAACAAAATTTAAGGTTTCAGCTCATATGGACAACCAACTAGATGTTAATCTTATACTTTGTCGAAGGAAGTTAAGTCAAGGTTCTTATACTGCTGCCATTAGGGTTCTTACTTCTCGTGGTGTAGCTCCTTTATCTGATAATACTTTGGCAGATTTGCAGCTTAAGCATCCTTATGCACCGCCGCCTACCTTGCCTTCTAAGCCTAATGAAGTTGTTGCTGCCATTGCTAGTTCAGATATGGTTTTAAGCAGGATTCGAAGTTTTCCTAAAGGCACTTCATGCGGCAGATATGGACTTCATTCCCATCATTTTCTAGGTGCCCTTAGTGGGTCTGCGGCAGCTGTTGCTAATGACCTCCTGGTTTCCATCACGGCAATTGTAAATCTTTTATTGTCTGGTAATTGTCCTCCCCAACTTGGCATGTTTTTTGCTAGCGCGCCTCTTACACCATTGATTAAACCTGGTGGTGGTATTCACCCAATTGCAGTGGGTACTATTTGGAGGCAATTAGTATCTAAGGTTGCTGCTTCAGTTGTAAGTAAAGACATGTCACTTTATTTAAGTGATTTCAATTTGGTGTTGGAGTGCCATGTGGTAGGGAGACTATTTTACACTTTGTTAATCGCATTTTAGATGAAAAACGTAATCTGAATACCATGTCTATGCTTTTAGTTGACTTCAGAAATGCTTTTAATCTAGTTGATAGATCAGCCATGTTACGAGCAGTGAGAAATAAATGCCCCAGTATTTCTAGATGGGCTGAGTTTTGTTATGCTTCCCCTGCAAGATTGTATTATGGTTCCTCTACTTTGTCTTCTAGCTAGGTGTACAACAAGGAGATCCTTTGGGTCCTCTTCTTTTCTCTCTGACTTTATATCCAATTGCACTGAAAATTTCTCAGCAGTGTAAACTTGATTTGAAGGCCTGGAATTTGGATGATGGTACCATCATAGGTGACACATTGCTGGTTTCTCAGGCTTTTCATATCATCAAGACCGAAGGAGCTGCTGTTGGTATTGATCTTAACATTAACAAAACCGAACTTTTTTGGCCATTTATTGATATAAGGAGTACTCAGGTTGGTGTTTTTTGACCGGTTGTCAGCCGAGCAAAAATAATTTCACTTTCTCACTCTACTAAATATAAATGAAGTACGTGATAAGAAAGAGTTTGTACCCAGGAGAGGCAATTGTTGTTATAAAATTTCAGTTTCTAAAGTAACCAAGGGGGATTTTTGTTTTATCTAAGCAATAAAAATAATTGAAAGCAATAAAATAATTTGAATAATCAATAAGGAGAAGATATTGGTCATGGATAGTGTCATTCACAAACATGTATGTTCATCAATGATTAGAATTGGTATTTTAATATCTCATTTACTAAAAGTCCTAGGATACCTTGATCGCAAGAATATCCCGCTAATTCCCCTGATTTCATCACAACCACATTAAAAAAGATGTATATGTGAATTCTTCTGAAAGCAACCTAACGTGTAAAAGCACAATCAAGTTTAACTCCCTAAAAGCAATAAGTTCTATGGAATAAGACTAATCAATGCAAACGAACGTGTGAAAGGCACTAATCTGTTTTAACAAAAGTTATGATTCACTTGTGACTAGTAGGATATATCACTACAAGCACTACCCACAATTATGCTACTTAGAATCGAGGGATTAACAACTTTTTCGTATTGAAAACCTAATATAGCTCTAGAGATGAATGCAAATCGGATTGATTAGGACTCAACCTAACAAGTATTCAAATCATATAACACTATTAATTGTGAATCACAAACAATAAATTCTTGAGACAAAACTAATTCATAGATTCAAATAACATGTTGAGAAATCAACTTTATCCCATAACCAATAATATGTGTTTAGCTACTCATAGCTATGGAGTTCATCATAAAAATATTAATTGAATAGAAGAAGATGAACAAAAGCAAACCCTAGTAGCGTAAACAAAAAGCGGCTCTCTCAAGTTCCAAGAATAATACGTGATATCCAAAGTTGTAGAAAACCTTTTCCTTTTGTAGCTTTTCATCTTTCAAAACTAGGTCTTCAAAGCCCAAAGTCCAATAACAAAATGTCCACCAAGCCCATATGTGAAGAATACCCATGTGAAAATATGTCCCAAAAGTAGTCGCTGGAAAAGCGGTATTATGGCCGAAAATTGGCGGAGAAATGGCTGGGAAGAGAGCTCGGGTGACGGCAAAGTCACCCCGATGTCACGGTCAAACATAACGGTCAATGATGACGTCGTCGTTAACTGGGTCAGGTGAGTCAGTCACTCAGCTGAGTCAGAGTCTAACTGGGTTGAATCACCTCCACTGTCAGTTCTCTGCAACTGACAGTCCATTTCAAGTTCAGGCCATTACCAACTCAGTTTGCACAGGCTTAGCCTCATCATGTACCATGAGTGCACTTCATCCTGGCAAACCTAAAAATTCATCTACATTGTTCATCATTCACCAACTCACTGCACACTTCAATTCCATAGCAACAACATCTCTTCCCATTGCAGCTTCTGGCTTCATTGTATCATCCATTCCAAGACACACCAAAGATAACGCAGCTTTGCTACTAACTACCCCATTCTCTGCATCCTGCCATTTCAAGTTGCGGCTCACCTCAAAACCATCTCGAGTTCGGCGCCATACTGCAGCTTCATTAGCAACATTTTATCTCAACCATCATCTGAATCATTTCAATTCAAGCAACAGCATCTCAATAGCACAGCTCAAGCCTGCATTGCAACATCACAAAACTGCACCTGCAATTTCCAGTCATTCCTTCTCAGGCAAACACAAGCATTCACTCTATTTCAACCACCATCTGAATTGCATCTCCAAAAATCTGTCAAAACCCATGAAATTCAACATCTTCCATCTATTCGAATCAACAAGACAAAGCTCCATCTCTGTAATGGATCTCAGTCATCAATTGCAACTGCAAGACTCCTTTGCATTATAACTTCACAGCAGCAGAACATCATCTCCAGCGCCTGCAACTCAATTCACCACCAATTCCTCAGATGAAACACCATCCAAACCATCTTGCACCAGTTACTCAGCCCGCAGCTCATGGAAACATTCTTGTTCACAATCTACCAGCACACCTCAAGGCCATCTTTGAGTCCTCCATCCATCACTGCTAACACTTCAAACACCAGTGCCATATCATACCATCTCACATCTGCAATTTCAACCACTTTGCAACTTCAATTCTGTACCACCAACTCCTTTTCTCCTCCTTGCCCTGAACCACCAACAACTACTCCAATCAGGCCACCGCCTCGGTACTTGACTCTCGTATCCTGTCACATCAAAGCATGTTCTTCACTGGATTCTCGACCTCAGCAACACCACCACTGTTGTAGACTTAATCCAGTCAAACCCTTAATCTCATCAGCTCTTAACTCATAACAATCAAGCCACAAATCCACCACTGCAACAGCTGCACTACTTGGTTCTCAGGCTCAACCAATCAGTAACAAACTATGACCTGCAACTCCAGTTCCAGCCATTGTGACCATGGCAGCAACACCCTTTCTGTTTCTTCCATTGCAACAACACCAGCCTATTACTTCAACTCCAAATGATGCTCAATAGCAGCTACAGCTTCAGTAGCATGACAACATCACAAACTATTTCTATGTTACTATCTTAGTAAATCTCACCGGAAACGGCTCAAATTTCAACCCACTACAGATCTATGTCAAGCTACAAACCACCATATGAACACAAGAACAAACCCCAATTCAAGAACCCTAACCTTCATTTCATCTGAACTTCTGACTCTTCTTCTATCTCGTTGTTCAAACACAGAGTCACTACAAACCCATCTCTTCCTCTTCCATCTCTGATTCATTTCAAATCCCATCATCAATTTCTGCTCGATATTAATTTCTCGATTTCAGATCAGAACCCATCTTAAGAACAATACCACCTTCATCTTCCCCATTGCCAGGCTCAGACCTCCTTGCATTAATATCAGACTCCATTGCAGTTTCAACGAAACAGCCTTCAATCCCCACCAATTCAACAATCTCAGATGGATTCTCTCTTTCTTGGAGTGATAATGGAGCCGCCATGGACTCTCCTCTGAGTTGGGGATTGAATGATTGAGAAATCATTCTCTCAATCCCAGGTGTTGGTAATAGCTATATTAGCTAGAAGCACCAAGGCATATGATAAGGGCTACTCGAAACTACTCTATTCCTTGTACTTTTAGCTTTGGGGAACTGACAAGTTTAATCTTTGATTTTGCTCATAACTTCCTCATAGAACGTCGACATGACCGCATTCTTACGCCGTTGTCTTCGTCTTTTCGTTCTCTTCAAGATAATGAGAAAAATCCTGGATTTGAGCTAGTTCCACTTCTTTTTGCTCCAAAGGACTCCATTGCACCTAATAACTCAAAACTAAACATAAGAGATACAATTTACAAGGATAATAGCAAAGAAAGCATAAATACTAGATATAAAATTAGGTGTTTTACAACACCTATCAAATTCCCCCACACTTAGACTTTGCTAATCCTCGAGCAAATCAAACTAAACTTATTCTAAAGGATACATACAACTCCGTCACGTGTGGGTTTACTAGAGATATACCCACAAAACCTATTTTTCCAACTTACTAGTTCTCCGTAATGATAGCATCCACGCGCTAAGAAGACATAGAGATTCTGCACACTAGTCATAAGTTAGACACATAAATGAACACAATCATCCTTAAAAGTTGAGAGAGAAATAACCATCCTTTATCGAAAGAAAATTCGGGTTCGGAGTGATCAAAAGTCTTGACTATGCCTCACTAGAAAGGGTTTTTTATGATATTGCTCTCAATAATAAACAACTTTTATGGGTCACACATGTGTCCGGGTAGGAATGAAGAGAGAATCTGCGACACGTTGAATGGTAGGAAGGCAAAAACCCTCCGAATTGTATTTTAAAAACCCATATCTTTTATTGTTTTTGAAAACCCTTTTTTTTTTTTCTGACGATCTCTAGGAAAGGAAATCAACCACTTAACGAAGGTGAGAATATTCTTACTTACCTCGTTATCCGTTTGACGTGCAGTTAGCACCACTCTCACAACATCCATAGAAACGTCTTCGGTCTTCAATCGGTGTCTTCATCTTCGTCTTCGGTCTTCAACTCTTGATGATGAAATCTTGAACTTCGTAGAATCTTGACAATATAACTCTTTCCTCTAATTCCTTGTTGCTTGAAACTTTATTGTATATATTCCTTCTTCCATTGGCTTTATTGAATGAATACATAACTAAAAACGAACTATACAAACCCAAAATATGATACAATGAATTCTTTTTGTCTTTTTTTTTTTGTCTTTTTTTTTTGAGACAAGAAAAATAAAACCAATACAAAATGAAAACAAAACAAACCAAATAATAAAACTAATAATGCACCTAACAAAATTTTCTCTTGTCTTTTTTTTTTTTTTTCATGAGACAAGAGAAATAAATACAAATAAAATAAAAATGTAAGTATAAAGGCCATGGTGTAAGTACTTTACCGCTTGATTCTTCACAACTTATATGTCTTGATATCATAAACTTCTCGAACTTTCATCTTGATAATCTTCGCTCTTGTACATAAAGTCTTCAACTTGTAAAAATTCTGCTCCTTATCTTGTTGCTTTACTTGAATCTGAACTCTGCTCATTTCTGTATTGTTGCTTGTAAACCTTGAACGTCTTTAACTTTCCTTAGAACTCGTGATGCTCCTCTTGTTGATGATGATGGCGTTTCTATGGACCTGTTGGTGTAGAGAGAGATAAAGTGGATGGTGCTAACTGCGAACAAGATTACAAGTGGTATGTAAGTTAGCAATTCGATGTCACCATCATGGTTGATAAAAATAGCACTCAAGAGATCAAAATAGTGCTTCTATTGGTGGGAGGTTGTGTAGCTCACCATTCTACCCGGAATTAACGTACGGTGACACACACTCTAAAAGCACATATTTAGACAGGTACAAAAAATTGAAGGTCGGTGACTCACATGATGTAACATGGGTAGTCTCCACTATAGGGGACCACTACTCTAATACCGAATTCAGCGCACCTTATTTGCCACCGGCATGGTTAAATCCAACTTTAACTCTCATACAATTAAGAAACCCGATCATGTTCTCTGTCATCTCTAAGTTCATTCACTCTTATGAGAATCTCGATGTAATCTTAGCGACATGTATACTATGTGACTCTAAACTAACCACAAGTTGGAGTTTTTTTTATTCACTAATTTACACAAAAGTTGAAAATTTTAAAAATTTACAATGCAAATGCTTAACCACTCCCCCACACTTAAACGTTACATTGTCCTCAATGTAAATTGAATCATCCAAAGTAAGTCAAGGTGGGAAATCGTACATGATAATATGACAAGAATCAGAAAAAATAAAAACAAGACAAGAAAAAAAAAACTAAAAGCAAGACATGAAAATAAAATTAAGACAAGAAATACTCATCCTTTGGGTTTGCCTCCCATTTAGCGCTTGGTTTAAAGTCGTCGGCCCGACTATCTCCTTGCTTTCTACGACTCCTCCAGAGGGAGTACATCCACAAAATTAACTCCTTCCACCACTTCGGAAGTGAAATTCTCATAATATGGTTTCAACCGGTGCCCATTAACTTTAAGTTCTTTTCCTGTAGCTATGCTACGAATCTCCACTGCACCATGAGAAAACACATTAGTAACAATAAAAGGTCTGATCCATCGTGACCTTAATTTACCCGGAAATAATTGCAAGCGAGAATTAAACAAAATTACTTTTTGCCCAATGCAAAATTGTTTCCTAGAAATCATGTTATCATGAAATGCTTTCGTCTTTTCTTTATAAATGCGTGAGCTTTCAAATGCATCATTGCGAAGCTCCTCTAGCTCTTGGAGTTGTAACTTCCTTTGCTTTCCATCCCCATCCATCTCCATATTTCATTGCTTAATATCCCAAAACGCCTTATGCTCAATTTCAATGGGTAAATGACAAGGTTTACCATACACAAGCCTAAAGGGAGACATCCCGATAGGTGTCTTGTATGCGGTTCTATACGCCCACAAAGCATCATTAAGTCGCATGCTCCAATCTTTCCTTGTTGGGTTCACCGTCTTCTCTAGAATGGATTTCACCTCTCGGTTAGACACCTCGGATTGTCCATTTGTTTGGGGATGATAAGGTGTTGCAATCTTGTGCGACACATTGTACTTCTTCAACAAGCTTTGTAAAATCTGTTTTTGAAGTGAGAACCCCCATCGCTAATTATGGCTCTTGGAATTCCAAACCTTGCAAAAATATTAGCTTGCACAAAATCTGAAACCATTTTAGAATCATTAGTTGGGTGGCCTTAGCTTCCACCCATTTAGAGACATAATCGACCGCAAGTAAGATATAAAAATTCCCATGGGAGTTGACAAAAGGACCCATAAAATCAATACCCCATACATCAAAAACTTCAATAAATTGAATAAAAGTTTGTGGCATTTGATTTCGGGCACCTAGATTGCATGTTCTTTGGAACCTATCACAAGTTGTACAAAATATATGTGCATCCTTAAACAAGGTTGGCCAATAAAAACCGCTTTCAAGTACCTTGTGAGCGGTTCTCTTAATCCCAAAATGTCCTCCGAAGCATAGGAGTGACAAAAGACAAGATAGAATTAAATTCAGATTCGGGAACGCACCTTCGTATTACTTGGTCACTACCATGATTCCACAAGTATGGATCATCCCATATGTATTGGTTCCCTAACTTCTTAAGTTTGTCACTCTCAGCACGAGACAAGTTCTTTGGGATTTGTTTAGAAACTAAGTAATTAACAATATCAGCATACCATGGTTCTCCAAAGGCAATTGAGAATAATTGCTCATCCGGGAAACTTTCACGCAATGGGATAGTCTCCTTGTCCACATCAAGACGGCTCAAGTGATCCGCAACGATATTCTCAATTCCTTTCTTGTCCTTGATTTCAATATCAAACTCTTGCAAGAGTAAAATCCATTGTATGAGCCTCGGTTTCGCTTCTTTCTTCATTAGCAAGTACCTAAGTCTTTGCATGATCGAAAAGACAACAACTTTTGTACCAATTAGATAAGAGCTAAACTTTTCCAAAGCAAAAATAATGGATAACAACTCTTTTTCAGTGGTTGTGTAGTTTTGTTGGGCCTCATTTAACGTTCTAAAAGCATAATAAATAGCATGAGGTATCTTCCCCACACGTTGCCCAAGCACCGCACCAACCGCATAGTCACTTGCATCACACATGAGATCAAAAGGCTTGCTCCAATCCGGTGGTTTAATGATAGGGGCTGAAATCAAAAGTTCTTTCAAACGATTGAATGCCGCCATACACTTTTCATCAAAGTTAAAAACAACATCTTTTTGCAATAAATTACAAAGTGGTGATGCTATCTTGGAAAAATCCTTGATGAATCTTCGATAAAAGCCTGCATGACCAAGAAAAGAGCGTATCTCCCTCACCGTAGTGGGAGGGGTTAAAGCACGAATAAGATCTATCTTAGATTTATCAACTTCCAAGCCTTTGGAAGATATTATATGGCCTAAAACTATGCCATGAGTTACCATAAAATGGCACTTCTCCCAATTCAGCACAAGATTTGTTTCAACACATCGTTCAAGGATTAGAGACAAGTTATTCAAGCAAAGGTCAAATGAATCACCAAAGACACTAAAATCGTCCATGAACACTTCGATTATGTTTTCAACATATTCTGAGAAGATACTTACCATACACCTTTGGAAAGTAGCTGAAGCATTGCACAAGCCAAAAGGCATCCTTCTATAAGCAAAAGTACCGAAAGGACAAGTGAAAGTAGTTTTCTCTTGGTCCTTCGGCCTATCATCAATCTGATTATACTGAATAGCCATCAAGGAAGCAATAGTAAGAGTGTCCAGCTAAACGTTCAAGCATTTGATCAATAAAAGGCAATGGAAAATGATCTTTCTTAGTGGTGGCATTCAATTTCTTGTAATCAATACAAACCCTCCAACCGGTTTGCACACGAGTTGGGACAAGTTCGTTCTTATCATTCTCCACCACCGTCACACACGATTTCTTTGGTACTACTTGTCTGGGCTCACCCCACTTACTATCGGATATGGGGTAGATAACACCCACTTCAAAAAGCTTGAGTATCTCCTTTTTCACAACTTCCATCATGGGAGGGTTCAAACGACGTTGCGCTTCCCTTGTAGGCTTTGCATCGTCCTCCAAACGTATCTTGTGCATACAAACGGCAGGGATTATACCCTTGATATCGGCAATTGTCCATCCTATGGCCGTCTTGTACTTCCATAGCACCCTTAGAGTTTTTGCTCACTGTAATTCACTAAGCTTGTTAGAAACAATCACACGTAACTCTTCATCATCACCCAAGTACAAGTACTTTAGGTGATCGGGAAGAAGGTTTCAATTCTAACTTTGGAGATTTAACAATTGAAGGTACAAGCTTTTCATCACTGCATGGTAAAGAAATAAAAGAGATATTATGAGTTTCCGGCATCCTTGTAGTGAATTAAGATCACCAAGAGTTTCCTTGACTTCATTACCACACTCTACACCATTATCCATGGATGTAGTTAACACGGTTTCAAAGCATCATCACCATTTAATTCAAACATTTGTTGTGCCAATGTATCCATAACATAAATGGAGAAACAAGAGTGGACATCACTAGGATATATCATCATCTCGAAAATGTTGAAACGTATTGTTTCTCCATCAAACTCCATAGTTAGCGTTCCCCTTGTCCACATCAATAATGGTTTTCGCCGTTTTCATGAAGGGACGCCCAAGTAGCAATGGAAGTGTAGTAGCAGGTTTTCCCACACTACACCCCTCACTATATTTTGGTTAATTAGTTCATTGAAAGATGCATAATTGAGAATGTTTATTGATTGATTTCATGAGTTATCTACACAGGGAAAATGGAATTACACTTAGCAAATAAAACACTCTTAAACTTTCTCTCTCCTAATGACTTGCGCAACAATTCCAAAAAGATCTCTCTCTACAACAGACTCACTCAACCCTTTATATAGGGTAATACATAGTGGATGACAAACTAAGCTATCCTTTATTTTTTCGGGAATGTCTCGCGAAGTGTCGCGATGTACAACTTATTCAACCTCGCGACACTTCTTAACCCTCGCCGGGTTCCATGTCTCTCGGTTGTTTTGTGTGTCGTTTCTCATTGCGTCGTTCATTTTAGTTCCTGCGACTCCCTCGCGGTACCGTCGTTTATTGATCCCATGAGCCCTATTCATTTGTGATATTATGATCCTACATCTTGCCTCTTTTTCCTTGAATATTGCTTGAAGAGCGATCTTTAAGGAAAAATCTGTTGTTGTAGTGATCTTTGGTTTTTTTGTTGATGAGGGAATGAGCGAAGAATATTGTACTTGAAAAGTACGTACTTGCCTCTATTCTTTTGCGAAGTGCAAAGCTTCTTTGAGATATATATGAAGTATCGTCTCTTATCTCTCCTCGTATTTCTCTGCGAAGGGAAGAGTATCATGAGATTCTTACGATAATGTTCGCGACTGCTTATCTTTAGAATCTTGATTTTATATTTTTACACGGATTTGATTATTAATTTCTTCTCTTGACACGTCTCTTTCAACCATTTTTTTCTTGACCGTTCATGTCTCTTCGCATTAAATGACCTCGTTTTTCTCGAGACTCTTTTCCCCTATATATAGTTTTCTTTTCCCCTCCTTTTCATCTTTTAGTTTGTCTCTGCAACTTTTCTTTGATTCTCTCCTTATGCAATTTGCGCTCACACTCTTGCAAAGCTTTTCTTCATCCTTTCTAGCGCCGCTTTTAATCTCCAATCTTTCGTCCATTCCCATACTTGATAAATGGCTTCTATCAATCGTGCATACAAAACTTCTTTCGAAGAAGTTCAACGAAGTTGCTCGAGAAGGTTTTACTCTGTCAACTATTCACGATCGAGGATCTTCATCTATTCTTACTGCGCAAAGTTATTTTCTGATTATCAATGTGATGATCAAAAGATTATAGTCTCGCTAGGTCAACTTCTCGCGGGACTTCCCATTCCCTTGTACAATCCCGAGATTCCCTTATTTTATGAAATCTTGGCCCATGAAAAATTTTCTCAGCTGTTTATCAATTGAGTGGCGATTGCATTAAATCTAATGCTTGAGTTCGCGCATCGTGGTCTTTGGCAAAGGATCTTTATACTCTACTACTTGTTAGACATCCCGATTTCAAAGATTTGGAAATAATTTCTTTGAGAAGTACACTTTGTAGAGAGCTTCTTTGAAAACTATTCAGTGATAAAGATGGTTAATGCGAAGTCTCGCTGGGGCATTCGCCTGAAAAAGAAGGATAATGTCACTGAGGATAAATTGCTCATGCAGGATATTGATTGGCACCCGGGCAATAACACTACTCCTCGCCATTCCAAAGATGAGAAATGGTGGGTTGTACCCCTGATTTTAAGTGGCCCTTATATCGCGGGTTCGTATGTTCTTCCTGCGAATCTCGCAGGATATCATCCTTGGGAATTCAAATGGCCTGAGAGGGCAAATGAGGTATGTTTCTCATTTTAAATCTTGCCTTCGCAACTTTCTTTTTACATATGTTGAGTTTGTATAATTTCTCAGATCGCCAAATTGAGAAGAAAGTACAAGGATAATCCGTTGGAAAGTACTCTGACGTTACTTCGATCGCTTACGGATGAAGTAAGAAACATTTCTTTTGTTATTTAAAACAATATTGTTGCCTCTGTTTCTTATTTTTATCCGTATGCGAAGGTTGGAGTTGAAGAAACTACTGCTGCGAAGACTAAAAGTAAGGGTAAAACTGTCGCTCGCAAGGGTAAATCCTCTGCCCCCTTAACTAAGAAGCGAAAGGTCCAATCCTCTTCTCGCCTTAGCTCAAGCTCTGAATCTTCGGCGAGGATAACCATGAATCGAATCTTTCTCTCGCCAAGAAGATTCCATCGACCGATTCTTCCATGGATCGGTTATCCGGCATTTTCTCGGTGGCTTTTCCAAGGAATGGGAGATGCTCCCTAGCTTCTCTTTGCGGAGCTCTCGCAAACGTGTGTAATCTTTGCTTTCTTTGGAAGGCAATAATTCATTCAATGGAGTCTCTAGAGTTGTGTCTCCCGATCTTTTGAATGCACTTGGGTCTCTGGTATGTGTATGAGTCATATTTCCCTGCTAACTTTAAATTGTTTAAGTATATATATATTTTAATGATTTTTCTATCATCTTCTATAGGTTGGAAGATCTTCCTTTGTAGTTGCCTCGGACCTTGAGAGAAGACGCAATAATCTTGAAAAGAAGAATTTGCGGTTGAGCGAGAAGATTCAAATTAGAGGCCAGAAGGCTGCGTCATCTCGTGAGAAAGGCGAGAGAATTCAAAAGTTAAACACCGAACTTGATTCCCAAAAGGATAAGGTGTCCTCTCTTCAAAATGCCAATCAGCAACTTTATGGTATAAAATTTTACCTCCTTTTATTATTTTTATTTTAATGGTAGCCTATTGCTACGACTTATTACTTTCATGGATGTATATAATCTCTCCGATGAGGCTATTCTTCTCCATACATTTCTGATCCTATGGATAATAACCTTCTTCTCGCTCACCTCAACAACTCTTTAAGTAGTTCATCAAACAAAATTAACTCCCTTTCATTAAATGAACTTCGGACCAAATATCGTCTTTTAGAAATTGAACATAGATCTGGTTTAAGTCTTTTGAACCAATTTAAACGAATGTTTCTCGAGTCCAATAAAGAAATCAAAATTTTGAGGAAGAAAATTAGTGACCATATAGATGATAAAGATCGCATTGCTAACAATGGTGCACGAGGCATTAGCAACCTTTCAAAAATCTCTCCTTGAATTACAAATTGAGCGGGATGAATTGCTTCGCCAGAATTCCTTACTTAGTGAGCGAGAAGATCAAATTCGCTCCCTCCTTGTTATAAATAGTGACGATGAATTCGCACTGGGCGTGAAAGTTTTAGATAATGCCGAAATAATCTAGGTGTTGATGTTAGTCTTCACGCCGAGCATACTTCCTTGGTTAAAGATATGATATCGATAGAGAAGGTTATTTGTTACACCTTACTACTTCTTACTTACGTAGTATTGCTTGTAAATTATTAACTTGTTGTTACTTATTTGCGAGAATCGAGAAGAGGCTTCGAGGTTAGAATTAGAGCTTGAATCTGAGAAGGAACAACTCGCCGGGAATTTTCCGGCGAGAATTGAAGAACTCGAAACTGAAAAACAACAACTCGCCAAGAATCTCTCCCTTCGTAATAACAAGTATTCCAAGTTAAAGAAACAATTTGAAACAACATTGGAGAACTTTAGTAATGATCTTTGTTCGTTTTCGCAATGGAGCCATGGAGTATGTTTGTAAACACCAGAACATCCCTCTGCATACATATCCTCGGCTTCTTGAAAGGTTCTGAGAACTTGCATCTCGGATGTTTACGATAGTGAAGGCTGGCGAAGAAGAAAATTCAGCGACGAGAATAATAAAACTGATGAATCGGATGAAGAAGAAGAATCACCCAAGATGTAATTCTTTTTGTTTTCTTTTCTTTGCGTGTAATATCGTACATTCTTTGTATCTTTGTTATAGTGAACTCTTTTTTTCATGAATTCAATCTTCACTCCCCTTTTTTGTTAGTTCTTCCTTGTAATATAATTGACTATCTTTATTGATGTATAACTCTTTCCTCGGAAGATGAATAACAATATTCCATCTTTTCCATTCCCATACTTGCCTCTCGGTATTCATCTTGATGGAAGAAGTTAGTTATCCTCATGTATTTTGTTGAATAATAATTTTAGTGTTATTGAAATGTATAGCGCGGCGAGTCGCGAGATATCTTTATGAATTGAGAATTCTATCTCCTCTTGCTTTGCGACAAGGTCGCGAGCCGCCTCTACACTTTCATGCAAAGGCCCATTGACCTTGCCTTATCATTTTGTGTGGTCTTCCAAGTCAGACCTCCCTAATTAGAGGTCCTCCCTGCCCTTGTTCATTGCGGCAAAATCGCGGGACGTCTTTACACTTGTATGTAATGACCCATTGATCTTGCCTTATCATTTTTCAAGTATTTTTGCCTCTGCGGGATGTTTTTGTTGCGACAATATGACAGGCCTAAACATCCTTGCGAATATAAAGCCCCATGACATTGCGCGTCGTGCGACGAAATCGCGGGACGTCCGTACACTTTCATGTAAAGACCCCTTGATCTCGCCTTACCCTCGCGTTAGTATTATTGCCTCTGCGGGATCATTGCACAAATATGATAAGCCTAAGTCTTCTTGCGAAAACAAAGCCTCATGACATTTGCGTCTTTTGGCACCCCCTAATGGAGAGCACCGCCTTATCATCTCCCCAGGTTGCCCCTTCAAGGAGGCGAAACATCGGCCATACAAGACTAGCTCCTCCCATCCGGTCTTAACAACAACCGAGTTGATTTCGCAGCCTCTTATCCCTTATACCTATATGGTTTTATGGTTACGAGACTGCACCCTAAGTGGAGTTTTCTTGGGCGAGTGCAACGCATGCCAAGACTTGCCAAGAATGGCCGGGGTAGGTTCATCCATCCCGGGCACTCGGCTCAACCGTGTACCTCGGCGCCTTGTGCATACACCGACTCCTAAGAAGAGACCCTCGGTCGCCCAACCGGGTATAACCTACATATATAGTTGGGAATCCAAGGTACCTCTTAGGATAGGCTTTCATGGGCCCCAAATTTTCATGACTCGGGCTTCGGGAGCGGTGTAACCTTCCACCCGAGCCACGGCGAGAGATACCCCCTTATATGACGCACTTTAGGTCTTACATTTGCCTCTTACGAAATGTTATTCGCGAACTAGGGTGTACGCCATAAAGGTTCGTCCCATTCATTTGCGCATTTATATTTGTTAAATCATTCAATCATTCATGTTTCATTATTTGCTGATATTTGTTTGCGAAGTATTCGCACAGCTCTATTTCACTTGTTGCATTTCACTTTTCTTTCTTAGTCGTATTCTCATCTTACTCTTGGCTGCGAGATTCTCGCATATCATTACTTCAGTTGTTACTTTGCATCCTGCTGTTATTGATTATTCACTTCTTATGCCTTTTGTTCCTCATATCTTTTGCTTCTTCATTGTTATAATATTGGTCTGTCTCTAGCATTCACCTCGCGAGGTACGTTCGATCCTCACTTCTATAGCATCTACCATTAATTTTCCTTTCTCTGTTCATTTCTCACATGTTGCTTCCAATCCTTTCTTTTGGCACTTCTTTCTTCGCAGTTTTCTATATCAACCTCATGGCATTTGTTGCGACTCCTTCCAATCTCCCCTGCCATATGATACCAATGCCATTTGGATGTGGGAATTTAATACATTGATGATATGTTGACGCGACTCCTAAAATTTCATGAAGCCATGGTCTCCCAATCAGCGCATTGTATGGAGATTCCACATCAACCACACGAGAATAAAATATCGGTGGATAATCCTTGTAGAGGTATTCTCATGTGAACCTCTCCTTTTTGGTTTGTTTGCAGTGCCATTAAAGCCATATATCTTGTATGTCGAGGGAATTAAATCCTCATCTTTTCCGCCCATCGTCTTGTAGGTATGGTAGAAGAGAATATTCACCGAACTTCACGTGTCGATTAGAATTCGGTTGATCGCCCAACAAGCTTCGCCTCATCATCTTCTCCATCAACTGGTTTCGGGTTAATCTCTAGTCTCACAACCAACGGGCTATCGTGTGTTTCTCTTCCTTTTGGTACTTCATCTGCAGAGAAAGAAATAGTCTTCAACGCCACTTTTCTAAGCTGCGTTGTCCTCGCCCGGACTCATTATTTCTTTATCATTAGCATCTCTCGCAAAGACTCTACCGAGCACGTTGTCATGAAAATCTTCGATGGTGCGATAGAGTGGACGATAGAGTTGCAATTCAAATTCTTAGCTTTGGTTCCTACTTCTATCACAAATGTTTCCTTTCCTTTCGTGACAACTGTTCTATGCATCTCTGGTGGTGGTGGTAATGTCTCGACTTGTTTCTTCTCCCTTTAGAAAGTGATTCAGCTTCCACGATCAATCATCCCGAGAATAATTCTTTTTATGTTTCTACAATCGTTTGTTTGATGCCCATGGAAGCGATGGTAAGAACAAAACTCATGACTTCTATCTCCCAGCGGTGGTTCCATTCCAACATTCCAAGGTCTTTGGTACATTTTCCATCACAAGTATAGCTTCCCAGATCTTTTCAACGCTAGCATTCGGTGGAGGCATCTTAATTTGTTCCCATACTTTTGTTCTATGATTTCTTTTGCCCTCCACGGTTATTTTGCCTTCGTCCACCATAAGTTTCTTGCACATGATCTAGCCTCTGAATCTTATTATTGCTGTTACGGTTATAGTAGTTCCTTTCTCGCTCAAACTCTTCTTGATCATGGCTTCCCATGGCTACTATCTTCTGCTGTCCCTCATCAGCTCTCCTTGCCTGCTGTCCTTGCGAAGTGCTCGCCATTGTATTTATGAATTGAGGTAACAAACTTGCGTTCGCGGCGTTGGAGTTCGTGTTCGCGACGGGATAAGAATTCATTTCATTTTGTCTTTCTTCTAAGGCAATATATTCTTCCTGTAATTCTCGCAATTCTGCCATCGTGATTGTATTTTTGATTCTAAAAATTTGAATGTATAACAAGTTAGTCGCGAAGAGAGCATTCACAAATGAGAGTATGAGATATCTCTCCTCAACCCGTCCTTGCCATTTCGCTGCACATGGTTCTCCATCTTCATTGTCAACTGTCTTAAGCTCTCGCCAATCCTTTGTTTCAGCCTTCGAATACATCCTCAATGCAGTCGCGAAGAGTTGTTACTTATGTATGCTCCCAGGAATGTGGCTTGTAAATGATTGAATGATGTGATTGTGTTCCTTGGTAGACTTTCAAACCATTTTAGTGCTTCTCCTATTAAGCTTGACGCGAAATATTTGCACAATATGGCATCATGATTCTCCCATTGTAACATACATCTCATATAAGCCTTAATATGTTGTATCGCACAAGTTGTTCCATCAAAGATGTTGGTTAATGCAGGTAGATTACATTTAGGAGGTATTCCTCCCATCTGCACTTCTAGCGTGAAGGGATTCTTCGCGGCTTCTGCAATAGCTTCGTCTAACTTGTCTCCTTCCTCCTTCCCTTCTATTGTTCGGTAATCCTCTCATTTCATTTAGCTCTTAAGATTTGTTCATTTGCCTCGGAATTTGATTCTCTTGGTCTTTTAGCTCTGCTTCTCTCCTTCTTCGCTCGTGCCTATTTTGACCTTCCCGCTCATTATCTTCTCCTCTTCTTTCCTCGCGACGCTCTTCTTCGTTTCTTTCATTAATTCGCACGCCATTATATCGGTTGTTCTCTCTTCTTGGTTGCCTCTCGGCTCTCATCATTTG
Source organism: Papaver armeniacum (assembly GCA_023531295.1). Classification (NCBI taxonomy): domain Eukaryota; kingdom Viridiplantae; phylum Streptophyta; class Magnoliopsida; order Ranunculales; family Papaveraceae; genus Papaver; species Papaver armeniacum. Next base: position 39,389 of record JAJJWW010006056.1, on the reverse strand, counting down.
CACCCTCTCATACTCTTCATTAATATTTCTATTGGTACGATTTTGTTTCCCTCCTTCTCTCGCGGTTGTCATGGTTATTTCTTGGGATTGCCTCCTCCATCTCTTGATTTTCCATTTCTTCTCTTAGCCTTTCTCTCTCGCGAGCTAGTCGCGCTTGTTCAATGTAGTGTCTCTCAATGTCATCCTCGATCTCTCGGTTTCTTCTCAATTCTTCTCTCCCATGCAAGATTATTCTCCCTTCAGCAGCTGAGTCATTTGGTTCTTGGAATTGCATGTTTCCTTGATTTTCCCTATTCCGCTCATTTGGAAGATTTTCGGGCTGAGGAATATAACGATCTTCTATTTCTCCTCTTCTCTCGCCGTGCTCTATATTCGGATTTTGTGTTTCTTCATTGTATGCTTACTGTTGGTACAACTCTCCTTCTTTCTTCTCCATTCGATCTTGAACTTGATCTCACGCTACTTCTAGATCTCCTATTTTGCAACCTCATATTTTCCATCCTCAATTCATGATTTTGTCTTGTCAAGTTTGCTCGCTCTTCTGCCTCTAGCCGTCTCTCCTCGTGTATTGTTTGTCTCAATCTTTCTAGGGCTGCGATTTCTTCGTTACCTGGATTCATTTCTCCATTCATTTCTTGCTCTCCTCCTCCTTGTCCATTGTTCACTAACTGCTGCTCCTCTTCTCTCTCGTCTTCAGAATCAGATCTCCAAGTATGCACACTTACTCTATCATAATCCACCAGCCGCGTTTGCTCTCTTGAGGAGATTGGTGGCTGGTTTTGACCTTCTCCATCATTTCTCATATTCATCCTTGATGATTCTCTGTTTCATTCCTCCTTTCTCCAAAGAAGTCTCCCACTTCTTCTTACAATCGTTGGTTGCCCTTGTACATTTCTTCTTCTAGCCATCTTTCTTTTCAATGAATTCTTGAGTATCTTTTCCAAATCTCTTCTCTGTTAATCTATATTCTTTCCAATTTCTTCGTCAATCACTTTGCTCGTCCATTTCTAGCGCATATGTAGTAGCGGGTTTCCCACACTACACCCCTCACTATATTTTGGTTAATTAGTTCATTGAAAGATGCATAATTGAGAATGTTTATTGATTGATTTCATGAGTTATCTACACGGGAAAATGGAATTACACTTAGCAAAAAAACACTCTTAAACTTTCTCTCTCTAATGACTTGCGCAACAATTCCAAAAGATCCCTCTACAAACAGACTCACTCAACCCTTTATATAGGGTAATACATAGTGGATGACAGCTAAGCTATCCTTTATTTTCGGGAATGTCTCGCGAAGTGTCGCCAGTGTACAACTTATTCAACCTCGCGACACTTCTTAACCCTCGCCAGGTTCCATGTCTCTCAGTTGTTTTGTGTGTCGTTTCTCATTGCGTTGTTCATTTTAATTCCCTGCGACTCCTCGCGATGCAGTCGTTTATTGATCCATGAGCCCTATTCATTGTGATATTATGATCCTACAGAAGAGACGAGTCCGGTGAACCTTCATTCATATCTAACACGCAAAAGTCATCTGGGAATGTCAAAACTACCAATTGGGTCTGCACAAGAACATCCTCAACAATACCCATTGGGTAGACATTAGAGCGATCGGCTAATTGCAATACAATTTCAACCTTTTAAGAGGACCAAAATCAAGTGAATTATACATTGATGCAGGCATAACATTAACGGATGCACCTAAATCCAACATAGCTTTGTTAAATGTAGCGTTACCAATATAATTGTGACTAGAATGTCAAAACTCTTTGGGATCCTTGCACTTAAGTGGGATTTTCTACAAGATTGCCGAAGCATTCTCCCACACACTAAGCACTTCATTACCTTTGAGCCTTTGCTTATTGGTACACAAGTCCTTCAACACCTTTGCATACTTTGGAACTTGCTTAATAGCATCAATGAGTGGTATGTTCACATGGATCTTTAAAATCTCCTTTTCTAGTTCCGCCTTCTTAGAACTTGCAAATCTGCGAGGGAAAGGTAAAGGAGAAACATAAGTAGAAACCGAGTTTTAGAGTTAGGAATAGGTACCTCGAAGTTTTGGGAGAATCCTCATTCTTCTCCTCCAAAAACAGGTTCCTTTGGTGTTTCCACTTGCCCGAATCGGTAACTTCCGGGTTGCACAAGTTGTGTACCACTTCTCAATGTAATAGCATTGACACCCTCTTTTGGGTTAATAGGTTGAGAAGGGAGTTTCCCACTATTTTATGCCTTCAATTGGTTCAACTCAATAGCCATGGAGCCCATTTGTGTCTGTAACTCCTTGATAGCACTCTTAGTTTCCTGCTGACTTTCTTTAAACATGGTGGAAATGCCTTGCATCATTGTTTGAAGCTTTGAATCGATATCAGAATCTTGATTTTGCATTGATTGTTATGCTTGTGGTTGCTGAAATTGTTGTTGTTGTGGTTGAAATCCACTTGGACGGTTGAAAGTAGGTTGTTGGACTGCACCTTGCTTGTTGGCATAGCTAAAATTGGGGTGATATCTCCAACCCGGATTGTAAGTGTTAGAGTAGGGATCATACCGTCTTTGTTGATTTGGAAAAACCGCATTAGCTTGCTCATCTTCATAAGCTTGAGAGGAACTTGGTATCACCGCTGGCCGCAACTTGTTGCATCATTGTCTTTGTCATGTTACCCATTTGTTGACGAAGTTCTCGACCTCGCTTACTTCATTTACTTTCCCAAGAAGCACATCCGAACCACGACTCAAAACCGTTGGGAGTTTGCTTCCATGTTTTCAATCAACTCTCTAGCTTGTGCCACCGTCTTGCTCACTAATGAACCACCACCCGCAAATAGTCAAGAAGATTCCTATCACTTGATTGGAGTCCTTCATAGAAGTATTGGATGATCATAGCGTCACGGAATGGTGGTGAGGGCAGCTTGCCACCAATCTCTTGTATCGTTCCCAACATTCATATAAGGATTCTCCCACATTTTGCTTCATCCCACAAATCTCCTTAATTTGAGTAGCCTTTGATGCATGAAATATCTCTCTAAAAGAGTTTCTTCAGACCCGTTCCATGTCGTGACACTTCCTAAGGTAAATAGTACAACTAATCCTTAGCACTATTGTAGCGCCCCCTAAGCTAACAGCTGACTAATCCAAGAGATTAGCTAAATAAAGAGGCACTAAGAATCTAAATCCTTTACTTAAACATTCAATAAAGAAATGTGCTACAAAACTTAACCCAAAACTAGCCCCGCTCAGAAATATATATATACAAGGATTCCTCTCAAATGATACATATACAATAGTCATTTGGTTTGCAAATACATTATAAACACAAATAAATATAACAAAAGCTATCCAACTAACGAACTCAATACTTGAAGCTTTTGCTGCGCAACTCTGATCTGTCTCTGAAACTGAAAGTGGGAATGGGTGAGCACATCATCCCTAAAAGGGGTGCCCGTAGAATAACAACTAGCTTTCAAGTAAACATTAGTATAATTCGAAGACAATGCAAGTTTTATCGAAAACGATAATACACCAAAGACAAAGAAAACATAATGTAGAAACTTAACTTTGTCAAAGTAATTTAAAAGAACAATAATAACAAACAGTAAACATCCATGAATAATAATAAATAAACATCCAAGTATGAGATGTGTGTGTTGCCACACATAAGGAAGAGTAATATTGAAGCCCACTTCCACTCCGATTAAGTAATATTGCGGTGTATCGCCCTAGACATAGAAAATGATATAAAGGAAGATAGTTTTGGCCATGTAATATTGCGGTGTATCGCCCTAGCCATAGAATACTGGATATTGTGCAGACACACATCTCATACCACACAAAGCATACAAAGATATGCATGAATTTCACAACACCAAGATTGATTTGTAAAACAATAATGAATACAAGAGAGTTCGTTATCGATTCTCACCTCTTTTGATGACAAGCCTCGCATACCTTGAGAATCATAATCCACTGGTTCACCCTTTGAATCAGTCGTTGTTAATAAAGTGTAACTGTTAATCACACAAGCACTCTAAGAGATTAGCCAAAAGGCTCATACAAGATTCATAACGCAATTCATACAAGTCTCTAGTTATAGGCTAAGTCAAATAACTAACGGCTTCCGGTTTTTTTATTAATGGTTATATACCTTGGTAAGAAGTAATTTTGGGATAAAACAATATTTACTTATCCAACTAGGGTCAAATTGGGTACCATCGAAAAGCCTTCGAAAAACCCTACAACTTTGCAGAAGGAACCAAAAGCTAATTCGGACCATAAGTGGTCCAAAAACACAAAATACTATTTCTGTCCTAAACCCAAGCCCATGTGCCTAAACCGGCACGGTCCACTAATCCGCCCATACCCATTTACTGAATTATCGGGTCAACCCATGACCCGACCCATTAACCCGATTTATGACCCGAAAAGTCTGACTCTCTAACTAGGTCTGACTCGGAATGAGTCGAAGCTGACTCGGTCATCTTCTTCACAGAACTCGGAAAATATTTCAAGTGTTGGAACACTAAAATCGGTGCATGAGGTCAACTTCAAAGGTCTATACAAAATTCGTTACAAATCTAAATGTATCAAAACCAGGTTATTATGAATAACGGGATCACTCTCTACAAATTTAGCGTACTGAATATTTTCTATATCCGACTCTAACATACCAAGAAAGTCTACTAAACATGGATACTCGTGACTGTTTCCACGAGAAAAACAGCTGCGTCGACTAATATTCGATCACTAACAACTCACCGGTTACTCAACCAAAATAAACAAACTTTATATATACTCAAATATCCCCCGGTGTACTACAATTTACGTTTATAGAGCCAACTCTAATTACGTCTCTATGGTACCTAATTAAGTCCATATATATAAGGCAGTGAAACAAATACCACTCCCATAAACTCATGATTCTCATGCAACCACATAAACTTCACAACTATCAATTTATGATAAATTCTAACTTAATCAAACATCCATCCAGTACCCAAAACATAAATAACTTAGTAGAGTCTAGCTAAAGAATTACCTTGATTAACAACATGTTCTTCACAAATTACCATCATGAACATTACGTAAGTTTCTCTCCTCCATCAACAAGGTTCTCATCATCCTCACCACTCTCTATTCTATACAACATGACCACTGATTTCTTATTCAAGTCATAAGACTTCAAATCACAAATATAGTTTCCTCTAAACAACACATAAACTCTTAATCCTTTCCTAGTTTATCATCTTCATCAACTCTAGCCTAGTTTCTTCAATTTCTTCTTAAAATTATATCCCAAACTTTCTTTCACTCTCATTGACTCACCTCTACTCTTTTCTAACATCGACACCACCTTCTCTAACTAACAGCAGCAGCTTCTTGAGGTTCCAAAAGATAACTTTTAAACAATCAAAATATTTATTTGATTAACTAACGTAATTAGGGAATTAACCTAATCTAAACACAATCAAGTGTTAATTATTTAATCTAACCTAATTAAGCCTTTACTATTACTAACCACATAAAAATACCACGGGACACTCTTTTACAAGTGAAGGTCCGGTCAACTAACTTTGACTTCGTGGTCAACGGTGTGCCGTCGGTCAACGATCACAGTCCACTCCGGTTGACTAATTTTGACTCCATCTTCCGATCCCTGTAACTTCTTCGTCCGGTATCCGATTTACGCGTTCGAGTAGTCCATTTCGCATAACTTTTTGAGATCTATCTAGTGATACTAGTTTCGTATCAAAATCGTTGTTAGATTAATTTCTATTAATAAATGTTAGTCTCTAATTAATCGAGTCATTAGCGGCTTAATCGTCTCTTGACTGGTCTAATAGCGTTGACGTGCTTGCGGGTATTTACAACTATCCATCAAAGAGAAACGAAAAACTTTCAACATTGCACCATCCGCCTCAACATCCGCTGGAAGCATGGCCATGACAATGGTATGGAAGTCCATAAGATGCTTGTTTGGGTCTTCATTCACCATGCCATGGAACTTTGGTAATTCTCTAAGCAACCCCGGCTTGATCTCAAAAGTAGAGTTTGTTTGAATACACCCCCGTTGTGTATCAAGCCTATGAGAAGCCAAGTCCTTGAGTGTACGATTTGCATCACCCATTGCTTCTTCTTCTTCAACTTGTGGTTCGTCTACGAGTGGAACCTCTTGTTCTCCTTCTATTTGTAACTCTACTTCCACTTCTAACTCTTGATCTTCTGTTGTGTCTTGACTTGGTTGGAGTATTGTGCCTCTTCGAGTAGCTATCCCGCACATTGGGTAGTTCCAATCTTTAGAAGCCAGGGATTAGGTACCTAAAAACAATTCTCGCAAACAAGTGAGAAACAAGACAAGAAACAAAAACCAAAGATAAAAGCAGAAATTATAAAAAGAAACTAAAACTTAATAACAAGCCGTATGCCTCCCATACAGCGGCGCAAAATTTGACCGGTTGTCAGCCGAGCAAAAATAATTTTACTTTCTCACTCTACTAAATATAAATAAAGTACGTGATAAGAAAGAGTTCGTATCCACAGAGAGGCAATTGTTGTTATAAAATTTCAGTTTCTAAAGTAACCAAGGGTTTTTTTTTGTTTTATCTAAGCAATAAAAATAATTGAAAGCAATAAAATAATTTGAATAATCAATAAGGAGAAGATATTGGTCATGGGATAGTATCATTCACAAACATGTATGTTCATCAATGATTAGAATTGGTATTTTAATCTCTCATTTACTAAAAGTCCTAGGATACCTTGATCGCAAGAATATCCCGTTAATTCCCTGATTTCATCACAACCACATTAAAAGATGTATATGTGAATTCTTCCTAGAAAGCAACCTAACGTGTAAAAGCACAATCAAGTTTAACTCCCTAAAAGCAATAAGTTCTATGGAATGAGACTAATCAATGAAAACGAACGTGTGAAAGCACTAATCCGTTTTAACAAAAGTTATGATTCACTTGTGACTAGTAGGATATAACACTACAAGCACTACCCACAATTATGCTACATAGAATCAGGGATAAACAACTTTTTCGTATTGAAAACCCTAATATAGCTCTAGAGATGAATGCAAATCGGATTGATTAGGAATCAACCTAACAAGTATTCAAATCATATAACACTATTAATTGTGAATCACAAACAATAAATTACTGAGACAAAACTAACTCATAGATTCAAATAACATGTTGAGAAATCAACTTTATCCCATAACCAATAATATGTGTTTAGCTACTCATAGCTATGGAGTTCATCATAAAAATATTAATTGAATAGAAGAAGATGAACAAAAGCAAACCCTAGTAGCGTAAACAAAAGCGGCTCTCTCCAAGTTCCAAGAATAATACGTGATATCCAAAGTTGTAGAAAACCTTTTCCTTTTGTAGCTTTTCATCTTTCCAAAACTAGGTCTTCAAAGCCCAAAGTCCAATAACAAAATGTCCACCAAGCCCATATGTGAAGAATACCCATGTGAAAATATGTCCCAAAAGTAGTCACCAGAAAACTGGTATTATGGCCGGAAATTGGCCGGAGAAGTGACCGGAAGAGAGCTCAGGTGACCGGCAAAGTCCACCCGGTCACCGGTCAAACATAACGGTCAACCGTTAAAACTAACGGTCAATGATGACGTCGCCATTAACTGGGTCAGGTGAGTCAGTCACTCAGCTGAGTCACAGTCTAACTGGGTTTAATCACCTCCATTGTCGGTTCTGCGAAGCGATAGTCCATTTCAAGTTCGAAAGTTTACCAACTCGGTTTGCATAGGCTTAGCCTCATCATGTACCATGAGTGCACTTCATCCCTGCAAACCTAAACATTCATCTACATTGTTCATCATTCACGAACTCACTTTGCACACTTCAATTCCATAAGAACATCCATCTCTTCCCATTGCAGCTTCAGGATTCATTGTATCACCCATTCCAGCACACACCAGCATAACTGCAACCTGCTACTAACTACCCCATTCTCTACAGTCCTGCCATTTCAACTTGCAGCTCAACTCAAAACCACTTCGATTCAGCGCCATCACTGCACTTCATTAGCAACATTTTAGCTCAACCATCATCTCAATCATTTCGCTTTAAAAGCAAACATCTCAATAGCACAGCTCAAGCCTGCATTGCAACATCACAAAACTGCACCTGCAATTTCCAGTCATTCCTTCTCAGGCAAACACAAGCATTCACTCCATTTCAACCACCATCCGGGTGCAGCTCCAAAAATCATCAAAACCCATGAAATTCAACATCTTCCATCTATTCGAATCAAAGAAAGACAAGCTCCATCTTTGTAATGGATCTCAGTCATCAATTGCAACTGCATGACTCCTTTGCATTATAACTTCACAGCAGCATCAACATCATCTCCAGCGCCTACAACTCAATTCACCACCAATTCCTCAGATGCAACACCATCCAAACCAGCTTGCCCCAGTTACTCAGCCCGCAGCTCATGGAAACATTCTTGTTCACAATCTACCAACACACCTCAAGACCATCTTTGAGTCCTCCATCTATCACTTCTAACACTTCAAACACCAGTGCCATATCATATCAACTCACATATGAAATTTCAACCACTTTGCAACTTCAGTTCTGTACCACCAACTCCTTTTCTCCTCCTTTCCCTGAACCACCAACAACTACTCCAATCAGAGCCACTGCCTCAGTACCCAGCTCTGTATCCTATCACATCAAAGCCTGTTCGTCACTGGATTCTCGACCTCAGCAACACCACCACTGTTGTAGACTTAAATCCAAATCAAACCCTTAATCTCATCACTCTTAACTCATAACATTCAAGCCAAAAATCCACCATCTGCAACAGTTGCACTACTTGGTTCTCGTGGCTCAACCAATCAAGAACAAACACTATGACCTCGCAACTCCAGTTCCAAACATTGTGACCATGGAAGCAACACCCTTTATGTTTCTTCCATTGCAACATCACCAACCTATTGCTTCAACTCCAACTGATGCTCAATAGCAGCTACAGCTTCAGTAGCATGACAACATCACAAACCATTTATGTGTCACTGTCTTAGTAAATATTACCGGAAACGGCTCAAATTTCAACCCACTACAGATCTATCTCAAGCTACAATATGAATACGAGAACAAACCCCAATTCAAGAACCCTAACCTTCATTTCATCTCAACTTCGACCGTTTCTTCTATCTCGTTGTTCAAACACAAAGAGTCACTACAAACCCATATCTTCCTCTTCCATCTCTCGATTCATTTCGATCCCATCATCAATTTCTGCTCGATCTTAATTTCTCGATTTCAGATCGGAACCCATCTTAACAAAAATACCACTTTCATCTTCCCCATTGCCAGGCTCAGACCTCCTTGCATCAATATCAGACTCCATTGCAGTATCATCGAAACAGCCTTCAATCGCCACCAGTTCAACAATCTCAGATGGATTCTCTCTTTCTTGAGTGATAATGGAGCCTCCATGGACTCTCCTCTCGAGTTGGGGATTGAATGATTGAGAAATCATTCTCTCAATCCCGTGTTGGTAATAGCCATATTAGCTAGAAGCACCCAGGCATATGATAAGGACTACCCGAAACTACTCTATTCCTTGTCTTGTCGCCTTTGGGGAATCGACAAGTTTAATCTTTGATTTTGCTCATAAATTCCTCATAAAACGTCGACATGACCGCATTCTTCCGCCGTTGTCTTCGTCTTTTCGTTCTCTTCAAGATGATGAGAAAAATCCTGGATTTGAGCTAGTTCCACTTCTTTTTGCTCCAAAGGACTCCATTGCACCTAACAACTCAAAACTAAACATAAGAGATACAATTTACAAGGATAATAGCAAAGAAAACATAAATACTAGATATAAAATTAGGTGTTTTACAACACCTATCATTTTTCCCGCTGACATAGGTAGACCATCTGTGGGTGTTAAACTTCTTGGTGGTCCTGTGAGTTTGGATGCTTCTTTTTGCAGTCAGCTTGTTCTTGATAGAGTGCACAAGTCAACGCAGTTAATGGATGAAGTTCATAGGTTGAACGATCCACATAGTGAGTTGCTACTGCTTCGCAATTGCGCAGGTGTCTATAAACTCTATTTTACTTTGCGCACTACCGCTCCTTGTTATGTGAAAGATGCTCAGGTTGTGTTTGATAACTACCTTTCAAATTTTATGAGAAAATTGGTGACTGGTGATGGTCCGGGGTATGGTTTGTTACAACACAGGGTTGCTTCCTTACCCTTTAGGGATGGTGGTCTAGGCATCTATTCCATGCTCGATACCATGGAGTATTGTTACTTGGCATCTTGTTCTCAGACTTTGCAACTGCAAGAGACGATCCTACAAGGTTCGTGCATTACAGTTAAAGGCTTAGCATATTAAAATGCTTTTGACAATTTCCTTCAGGTTAGTGGTGTTTCTTCGTCTCAGCTTTACAATCTTGATACTGCCCCCCACCCTATGCATACTTTGGCAGCTCAATATTTTTCAGTTGTGACTAGGGACATGCCCTCTCGTTTTGGTATGTCAAGAAGAGACTTAGCACTTTGGCAGTGTAACAAAACTATACATGCACATGATTTTCTCCCTGGTATTTCTACGGATGGTTTAGGACAGAAAATTGGGCCACGACAGTTTTGTCTGTGCTTAGCTACAGACTTGGCATCCCCTTGTTTGCTGCCAACAGTTCTTGTATGTGCTGTAATAGAGACATGGATGTTTATGGTGATCACACGCTTCATTGTGCTAGTGAGGTTGGTATTAAGTTTCGCCATGATATTGTTGAAAATACCTTTGTGGATATTTGTTATCGTGCTAGTGTACCTTCTAAAGGTGAAGCAGCTTTGGGGTTTCTTTCTCGTGATGGTGGTGATACTAGACCGGTGGATATCTTGGTTTACAATTGGGAAGAGGGTCGTGATACTTGTTTTGATGTGACCGGAGTTTCTCCTTTTGCGGAAGGTGGTGTGCAAGCCTTTACACTGGGCCTTGCCTTGTCCAAAGCTATCGAGCGCAAGCGGGTTAAATATCTTGATGTATGTAGTGCTAATGGTTATAATTTTGGTGCACTAGCTTTTACTACCTTGGGTGAACTTGGTGTTAAAACTATTGAGTTTTTGAAAAGGTTGAAAAACTATATAGCTAGGAATAATGCAAATGTAAAAGTTGGCAATTTTCTTTTTGTTAGATTATGTTTAGCTATTCAAAAAGGTGTTGGAGCTCAACTTGTTGCTAGGCTTCCAACTAGTTTCTTGTAAAAACTTTTTGTTTTTCTCTTATTAATAAATTTGATTTTGATAATTATTTGATAAAAAATAAAAGTAAAAAAAATATTCATGATTGCTAAAGGGGTTTACTGGGATTAGCAGGAAATGCTGTTTGAGTGATCCGATGGTTAGGATTCGCTTTAATTTTTTTTTTTTGTCTTATATGAAATGGTATCTCTGCTAATTCCGATATCCCTTTTAGCACTCATGAAAATATTGGTTATAGAAAGACTTTGTCAATCGACCATTTTTTTTTGATGGAAAAAGTTTATATATTAATCAAGCACTAAAATTCATCAGATTTACAATGACTTTCTTTTCAAATATGTTGGAAATCACACTAGATTTAGATATCCTTATCTGAATTTGGGTAGATATATGCTGAAGATTCTTTTAACGAGCTTCTTTTGCTAAGTGATCTGCTGCTGAGTTAAACCTTCTATTGATATATTTCACTTTAGCCTGAGGGAGTGTTTGCAGAATATTTTGAGTCTTCATTATTGTGTTATCCGCGCTCCAATCTGGGATCTTTTCCTCCTTTCTGATTGTTTCCGCTAACATCTTGCAATCAGTAGCTAAAGTGACACTAGATAAAATATTTTCACTTAGCCAGGAAGTCGCTTTTAATAAGGCTTTTGACTCTGCATGGACGGCTGATAAGGCCTTATCTACTCCAGCTGCAATGTGCATAAAAGTTTCGTTGTCCGCTGAATATAAGATAAAAGCATAATCCATAGTTGAATTTTCCTTTTTGAATGCTGCATCTATGAATAATATCCAGTCTGAAGATAAACTTGACCATTTATCCTTGTAATCTATATTTGGCTGAATCCTTTTGCTCTTCTTGATATTCTCTTGTGGATATTGTTGCATGAATTTGTTTATTTGCTCAATAAGAGAATTTGGGTTTGGGTTTATTTTGTCAAAGACTACTGAATATCGGTATTTCCAGATGAACCAGGATATTGTTGCAATCCTTCCTGAATAGTCAGCGAATTCAGGTTCCTATCTAATCTTTAATCCAATCCATCATAGAGTCTGTATTAATTCTTGTATTAACTGCATCTAAAGAGAGACCGAACCAAATCGCTATAGCAAAAGGACAAGCTCTAATTAGGTGATGTTCTATTTCTGTCGATTGTGTATTACACATTGGGCATTCTGTGATGAATTCCTCATTATGGGATCCTAATCTAGCATTAGTCGGAAGAGCTTTCTGAGCTAATTTCCAAATAAATAATTTAATCCTCGAAATTACATTAATTTTCCATATTTTTTTCCATGGAAATTCGCCAGAGATGGTGTTTTCCTGATCTTGATTTATGAGGAAAGTGTAAACATTTTTCGCTGAGAAGATTCCGGAGCAGTGGTGTTGCCATCTGATTTTATATGGTTCTTGTATATTTGGTGATATGGCTAGGATTTCTCTTTAATATTATGGGTGAATAGTGTATCAAGTTTCTCTTCGTCCCAAACTTCATCTTGTGTAATCAAATCACTTACCTTTTGTGGGAATGGACCTGTTAAACCTGTTGGTTTTGGAATATTGTTTTCCGAAGGAAACCATTTATCTTCCTAGATCTTTACCAAAGTTCCATTTTTAACTTGCCACATGAAATTTCCTTTGATAAGGTTTATACCTTTCTGTATGCTTGTCCATATCCAAGAAAGATTCGAAGTCCTAGTAGCTTCTAGTGGGTGATTGTTAGGAAAGTATTTGGCTTTAATAATCTTGCCCATAATTGATTGTGTTCTGAAATTAGTCTGCTGGCCAGTTTCATTAGGAGAGAAATGTTGAAAATATGCGGGTTTTTTATTCCAAGACCTCCTTGAGAGATAGGTTTGCAGATATTTACCCAAGCTTTAAATAACCTCCTCTTTTTTTCTTCTTATCCTTGTTCCACCAGAAGTCTCTTTGTATCTTATCCATTTGATCTAAAGTTTCCTTTGGGAGGTTTAGGATTTGCATTTGATATGTAGGAAAACCTTGTAGGACTGATTTTATTAGGACCGTTCTTCCAGCTTGTGAGAGAAGTTTAGATTTCTAACCTTGCAGGGTGTCATAGTATTTTTTGTGTAGAGGCTCAAAATTCTCCTTTCTTTTTTTATCGAAAAAGAGAGGAGTACCTAAATATCGATCATTTTTTGTCATCAGAGGGACTTTTAGAATTTTTGTAATTATTTTCCCATGTTTCGGATGGATCCTTTTGCTGAAAAAAATACTGGATTTCTGAAGATTTATCATTTGGCCAGTGATCTCCCCAAATATGGATACTATGTCAAGAAGGTTTTTTGCCTCCCCTAAATCCGCTTTGGTGAAAAGGAAGCAATCATCAGCGAAGAAAAGATGGGAGATGTTGGGAGCATTTTTGTTTATTTTCAGGCCAGATTTTTTTTCTCCAAAACCGAATTTTCTAGGAGTCTAGATAGAATCTACACACATATAAGGAATAGGTATGGGGAGAGGGGGTCGCCTTGTCTTAACCCCTAGAAGTTTTGAAAGTAGGCCCTGGCGAGCCGTTAAAAAGAATGGAGAATGAAGTGGTAGAGATACATTGCATAATGAGATTTATCCAACTAGAATTAAAGCCTAGAGCTGAGAGAGCGATTTTTATAAAATTCCATTCCACTCTGTCAAAAGCTTTCGAAAGATCTAATTTTAGAGCGAGGTGTCCCTTTTGAGCTTTCGAGGTTTTCATTGTGTGGATAAGCTCATGAGCGATGATGATATTATCAGTGATTTGTCTACTGGTAAAAAACCGATTGGTTAGGGAGATTATTTTATTAAGAATAGGTTTGAGGCGATTGGATAGAATTTTAGATATTATTTTATAAATGGTATTACTTAGACTGATGGGTCTAAAATCCGCCGGGGTTTGAGGGGTGGAAGTTTTTGGAATAAGGGTTATGAAGGAGTGATTTAAGTTTGGGTCTAGGTAACCAGTTTTGAAGAAATCTTGAACCGTGTTTGTAATATCTGGTCCCAAAGTGGCCCAATTTGCTTTAAAGAAACCCGACTGGAAACCATCTGGCCCCGGGGATCCCCATTGATTCATATTGGATAAAGTGTTCCAAATTTCTTTTTCCGATGGAATAAAAGTTAAACGGGAGTTTTCTTCAACAGAGATACAAGGAGTTATAATGTTGGATATGTCTTCCACATAGTTCTGAACCGCAAGGTTCCTATATTGGAGAAATGGTTGAGAATAAGCGAATAGATTTGATCTCTTTCTGAAATCCAAAGTCCTGAGGGCTCCCTAACAGAATGGATAGCATTAATTCTTTTCCTATTAGAGGCAGAAGCATGGAAGTATTCAGTGTTTTGGTCAAATTCCTTGAAAAATTTATCCCTTGAGAGTTGGTGGTAATAGTCATTTTTAATCTTGTACCAGTTCCCTAGTTCCTCTTGTAATTTTTTGATTTTATCTAGGTTTGTAGAATAGTTTCTGGATTTATGTAGAGCATCAATCCTAATATTTAGGGATTTTATATTTTTATGAATATTCCCGAAAACATCGGAGTTCCATTGGGAAAGGTCGGAAGAGAGGAGGTTAAGTTAAGAGTAGAAGTTATTATTTTTATCACCATTAGAGTGATGATTCCAAGAATTAGCTATCATGGCAGAAATAGTGGGGTGAGTGAGCCAGGATCTAATACATCTAAAGGGTTTTAGTAAGATTTGTTTATCTGGGTGTGAGTCTAGTAAAAGAAGGGTGTGATCAGACCCTACTCTAGGGAGGTGACTCACCTTGGTATCATGGAAGTTCTGTGTCCATTGAACCAATGTGAGAGCTCTGTCAATTCTCTCGCATATGTTGGCCTCCCTTGTCTGTTGTTTGACCAGGTGAATGGAGCTCCCTCGTAACCTGCATCTTGAAGCCCCAAAGAGTCAATGGTATGAATTATGAAAGATTTGCTGCTGGAACTAGATTTATTTCCTCCTTGTTTCTCGTCCGGATCAAGTATCACATTTAAGTCTCCAATTAGTAGCCAAGGTTTACTGAAATGCTGAGCAGTATTATCTATGTAGGACCATTGCTCAATTTTGTCTTCCGCTTCCACTACACCATAGACACATGTTAAGATCACTTCTTTTTCTCCAATTTTTGTATCAAAGTGGCAAACATTTAGGTTTGCTGAAATCAGATTCATTTCTATATTATTGTGCCAAGCAATCGCTAACCCTTTTTGTTATTCCCACAGACGATACTATAAACCAATCAAAAACTGAGATTTTTTGAAAAAAGGTTCCATTTTATACGGTTTGGGCCTTGGTTTCCGATAAAAAAACAATATCATGCTTATAATAAAAATTTAGGTGATTAAAATGGTATTAGGTTATTGGAGTTCCAATACCTTGGACATTCCAAGAGAGAACCCTCATATTCAAGCTCAAATTCTGATAACAAAGGAGTCAGACTAAGACTCAGAGAAGAAAGAAAGAATGTTGAGCAAAAAACAACCAAAATTTTGGCAGTCTACAAGAAGGAAAGCCTGTAAACAGCCTGCCAAAACAAACCAATAGAGCTTAAAAAAGCAGGGAAAGGCTAAGAGCACTGAGAGAAACGCTAGCTGAGAAAAGAGATCAAAAACAGTTTATTGAAGAACATCTAACTGAAGAACCGGCAGGGCTTTAGATTACATGACAAAGATTATAAAGAAAGCAGACTAAAAAGTAAGTAAAACTTTATAATGAACTCAACACCAACTTCACAGGGAAGAAAATTCATACACAGTCCTAAAAATCTTAAGGAACACAATACCAGGGCCAACAAAATAGATAAGCAATTGACTTATAATGGCTAGCAGAAAATACAAAATCTAAAAAGAACTACATTACAAAGCAGAATACAGCAAAAATAATTACAGAAGCTAAGAATAACTAAATTACAGAGAAGCAAATTTTAAACTAGGAAGCACTATAATACAAGGAACTGAACTAACAGAAAAGCAATAACTAAAAATTGAGAACAAACTAAAGCAGAAGAAAAAAAATAAATACAAGACAGGAAACTAGGAGAGAATACAAACAGAGAGCATATAAGCTCTAATGGTTTCCTGATGCTGTGTTGCAAGATATGGATATTAATTTTGTGTTTGGTTTATGGGAGCTGTCATTTTCCTGAGCTGCATCTGAGCTGGATTGGCCTTTGAACCATCTATGTGGATGGTCCATGAAATTGACAGAAGGTTCAATAACTATAATATATCTTGCCTTAACTGCTTCAATGTTTCTTCCATCTTCATTTTTCCTCATTCTTTTAGAAGCTGGCACATTATTGTTTTCATTGAAATACTTCTCCACTGTGTTCCAATTGTTCCAGTAGTCTTGTTCAGCTTGAGAAAGTTGATGCTGTGATGAGGATGGCATACTATGTGTAGCTGGCTGTTCATGACTAGGTAAATGGGAATGATCTAAGAAGTCCAGCATGTTATGTACTTGTTGAAAAGCTGCAAGATGAGAGCTTTTGCCTTATTGACTTGTTATCTCTTCATCTAACTCTCTTTGAAGATCAGTGAATGTTACTTCTGAGTCTAGAGAACTAGTTGAAGAAAAGGTCAAGGAGTCCTCATTCCATTCCATACCTACTTGCTCCATGGCTGGCTGGACTTCCTCCAAATTGTCATATGCAAAGGGATCATGATTTTGAACCTCATCTTCTTGTTGTTGTTGTTGCATGGCTGCCCAGTGAGCTTCCATTTCAGCTTGTTGTTGTTGAAGTTCTTCATGCTGTTGTGCAATCTCAAATCTTGCACAATTACTGATTTTATGGCCAATCAGATCACAGTAACCACAAAACAGTGTTGGGAAGTTATGGAATTCAAAGCTCACCCCATTAAAAAAACCAAGAGCGTTTTCTGCATTAACTGAAAATCGGATTGGTTCCCTGATATTGAATAAAGCTTTGACATTGATAGAATATCTACCATTAGGATGGCGAAAAGGAAAACCAAAGGATGAAATATGACCATTGACAGAAAAATACCTCCTAACATTTTCACTAGTGACTTTCTCAGGGAATAGGTTGTGAATAGTGACAAAAAACATCTCCATTGTTGGAAACCAGTTTCTAACATCATCAATGATTTCTAGCCTTTTTATATACAAAAGGTCCCAAAACTCTTCTAGTATCTAGTGAAAGAACTCTATTCATCCCATGCTCATTTTCAAACCTAATAAGAAGAACAGCAAAACGACTTCTACTAGTTCTCTTGACTGATATCCTACCTCTTACTTTCCAAAGAAAAGAAAGGGCTTTCGAGATATCAAAGTTTTCCTATTAGCCGGGATTGGAGCAAAGAAACCTACCCGCAATAGTGCTCGTCCATAGTCGCTATTATTTTGAAAGTGATATGGGATAATTTGGCTCAAGAAAAATCATTACCATTGCTTAAAACCAGGGAATTGTGCGGTTGATCGGAAGAGTTGAGATACATCACCATGCCAAGCACACATGGTGAAACAGATTGAAAACAAAACAGCTTAAAGCCACACAAAAATATGCACAGACGTTTAACACTAGAAAACCATCAGAACAATAAAAAGCAGAAATTACTAAAATAACATGGCATGAGATACAAACCTATGGAAAGAATAAAACCCAACATACAGAGTTTAAATAGGGAAGAGATTGATTGAGTCGCAAGAAATTCATAGAGAAAGACAGTAGATTTGTTTCCCAAAGAAGACATGATTACGGGTCAGGATTAAGAGACCCTAGAATACGTAATTGGAAAGAGAACACAACCAGAATATCAACATATGTAAAATTAAGAGGGGAAATTCGCCAAATGTCTAATTACGATTAAGAAATTCCATTAAAAAAAACCCACCAGATCCTAATCAAATCTAGAAAGGGTGAGCTTTATACGAATAACCCCATCACTAGGTTAATGATTACCTTGATTAGCCATGAAAAGAATTCCATGTGATTGCCAGACTAAGCGTGCTGAAGTTCATTTGAGAGATGGAGCGATTTCGATGCAGATCCTTCAATTTCTCCGCCTCCATAAACAATCGATTTAATCCATATCTATTAAAAATTACAGCAAACAGTAGCCACTAGGGCCTATATAAACCTAATTAGCTGCTCATAAGAAAGAAATCACACGAAAACTAATGGTGGGTTTGGTTGTAGAATTTTAGAGGTGGTATTTATGGGTCCAGGGGATTTGGTGGAATTACGTTTCCCTCGGTTTGTTTGGTTGTCCAAATCCCTGTAATCATGTTTCCCACGGGAATCAGTTTTCCAGCAAATCCTCCATATGGAGTCCGACCCCTCCTCCCTAAGATTTGCTGGGAAACTTATCAAAGAATTTATGGGCCTACTTTCTTTTAACTCTAAATCCCATATATATTCAATTTTAAGATTTCAAGGGTAAAACCAAACATTATATGGACTTTAGAACAAAATAATTCTATGAATTTTAAGTGAGTTACCAAACACACAAGGGATTTACATGAATCCCAGAATTTGTAATCCCATGGGATTATAAATTCCTCGTGAATTCCGCAAACAAACCCACCATAAGAAGAAATTGCTAAGAAATCGGTGGAAATGAAGAAAGAAAATTGAAGAACGGGTTATTTTTTTGGGTTTTCCGTGGGAAAACGGCGAACGGGTTTTTTCCACTTAATTTGTCAATCGACCATTAGCCACAAATAACATCCATCAATATTTGAAATTTTAGATACCAAATTTAAGTGTTATCATTTGCCGGTACCATTTAGTGCCGACTGCCGACTGCCGAGTCCTGGACCTCCTCGTACCTCGTGTAACATGATTAACCGATTCGCAATTGTCAAGTAGGTTTGGGCACCCATTTAGGCCATTAATATGACCGCCAACAGTATTTTCATTTCTCAAGACATTTTTTGACGTTCTTAAACATACCGATTCCCCAGTTGACTCATTTTGTGCTGGTAAAAGCAACTATTGGTCACATGACAGATTTAAAACAATGCGCTAGTTTACTTTGCCTTTGCCTTGTTTCCATCGAGAATAACCAAAGAAACAGAGAGAGAAGAAAAATCGAGAGAAAAGGGAGAAATCGAGTGTAAATATTGTCGTGTATGTTGTTGATTTGGTACCATTAATGGAAGAAGAAGAAGACAACTCAGTGTGAGTTGGGTTTTTTCCCATCAAAGTTAAAGATAAAAAGGCTTCAATAGAGATCAATGGATCATCGTCAAAACGGGTAACTTCTTCTAACCCACGCATCCTTTTTCCATTGTATTGATTTCACACCTATTTTTGGTTTAATTGGAACATTTTGAATTTAGGGTTTCTGAAAAAAATGATTTTAAGGCTTTGGGTTTGGTTTAATCAAAGCTGTCACATTTGAATTACTTATTGAGTACTATAATTATGAATTTTGTCAACAAATTCAAAAGCTTCATCTAGTTACTTACCACAAATGCAACACCCCCACGCGTTAATTACAAGGCCAAGTGCCAACTGTTGCATTCAGTGGAAGCCTAAACCAAAAAATTGATTGATGGTTAAGTGGTTCGAGAAATCATTAATTTTTCTATCCATTTATGTGCATAATCTCTGGCATTTTTTTTCTTTCTTTTTCAACTTACTTTTTTTCATTTTGAGAAACACTCTTTTGTTCTGTCTTCCATTGGCTTTTTATTCTCAAATGCTATAAATTGGATGATCACCTTGTGAAGAAATATACAACCACTTAAGAAATATACAACACACAGAAAACATGGGTCTAGTGCTTGTCATCATAGCAGTAATGGTTGTTTATTTCAATAATTATTCAGTTTCATTTGTGAATTCTGCTTCTTCATCATCTCTTTCAGTGGGATTTTATGATGAATCGTGTCCTCGAGTTGAAGATATTATATATGAAGAACTAGTGAAAAAGATGTCTCCGATTCCTCGAAACATCACCATACCGGGGACTCTTAGGCTGTTTTTCCATGATTGTAATGTTCAGGTATATATACATATATATGTATTTCTCTTCACAACATTTCAGCTTTATGTTTTTTAACTTTGTTTCTGGAACTCTATTATTACGATCAACTATGGCCAAATTATGGATTTCTTGAGGCTTTTTGATCAACTTATTGTTTCTATTTCTTATTACTGTCATCCATCTTAATTTTCTTTTTCGTTTTCCTTGGTTACTCTGTTGGTAAATGTGATTGTATTGATTTCAGACTGTTGTAGTTTCAATTGTATTTTTTTGAAGGTTCTTTTTAGCTTTTGGCATTGTTTATTACAGAATTCCTCCATAGTCTTTTTCACATCATTTGGAGAGTTTCCTGCATTGATGATGTTATTATCCTTCTTGTTGCTTTTACTCTTCATCTTGCACTTCTTGTTGTTTTTGTTGCAGTCTGGTTCTTCTTGTTACTTCATTTACAACTGTTTCAGTTCTAGTTGTTTTCTCAGTCTTTGTTGCAGTGGGTGTTCTCTCCTTACTCTTACTAGTGGTAATGTTTCTGCAGTTAATGTGATGCATGGTTGTCCTATTCATGTGGGATGACGATTGAAATTTGGCATGGGTGTCGTTTTGTTCGTTGTTGTGATTTGCAAATTTGAATGTCTTTCTGCCGCTTTTGACATTATTGCACCTGGATGTTGCATTTCTGGTTATTTCTTCATTCTTCCTTCAGAGATAATCAGCTCTTGTTTTCTGAGATTAGTAGACCAATTTCTCATTTGGGCACATTATTTTTTCAGTCACATTATATGCCAGAAGTTATAATGTAGTTTGTTTTGAAAATTATTGTTCTAATTAGTTCTTAATATACTGCACAATTGTGGTAGATTCCTTCTAGTGTAGTGTCCATAAAAAGTCTACTTGCATGCATAAGACATCCACTGAATTCCCCGATACTGTAATTGAAATTCACATAGAAATTTTCATGGAAGAAAGAGATATTGTGTCAAGATCTAACATTATTAAAACCATATACACCGTTGTTGACGAACTAAAACAGTCCATGGCAGTAGCGGAGCTTACAGGAATAAATATCTAATTTGAACTGAATGATGTTATAGATGTTGATATCGATCCGTGATGTGAACCGACTTGAATGAACAATGACTTCTGTTCATCTTATTCTATCTAACTTGTAAAAGTGAAACTTACAAATCAGTACTTTTTTTTGTAGGGTTGTGATGGTTCTGTTTTGATCTTACCAACAGATGACAATAATTCTGAGAGAAACGCATCTATCAACCTTTCTTTAGCTGGAGATGCATTTGACATTGTTGATAAGGCTAAGGCAGCATTAGAAAAAGAATGTCCGGGGGTAGTCTCATGCTCGGATATCCTTGCTATCTTGGCACGCGATGTCGTACACTGGGTTAGTTATTTGCATCTCTTAATGCTAATAAAAAATGTTGATTCAGTTTTATTTTGCAACTTGCCAACATTGGTGTGGCAAAGATGTTAAAGGATTTGACTGTGAATTTATTTGTTGTGCACAGTGGGAAGGTCCGCACTGGGAGGTTGAGAAAGGAAGAAGAGATGGACTCATCTCCAATGCAACAGAAGCTCAACTACTCATGCCAAAGTCTGACGAAAATATAACAACTCTCATCCGTGGATTCGAATCGATTGGACTATCAACTGCTGATCTCGTCACATTATCTGGGGCACACACAATAGGTTTTACACACTGTATTGAATTTGCTAGTCGCATCTTCCACAATGACACCACATTGAACTCTACAATAAGAGAAAAGGTAATCCTTAGCTGTCCATTTCCGAAGATTGACAGAAATGTTGCTGAAGCACTTGATCAAACTTCTGAGTTTGTATTTGATAATAAGTTTTACAAGAGCTTGCGACAACGGAAAGGCTTGCTCTTGACGGACCATGTATTGGCTTTTGGTGGAAATGATGTCTCTCGTAAATTAGTGTATAGGTACTCCGAGGACCAAGAATTGTTCTTCCAGGAATTTGCAAAAGCCATGGTGAAATTGGGAAGAGTTGGTGTTAAGACTGGGAATGAGGGAGAAATTAGAAGGGATTGTAAGAAATTCAACTGATTAGGGTTTTTTGTTGTATTGGCAATTACAATGTCATCGTGAGCATAATAAGAGGGTAATTTACTGTTTGGTAGGAGCTAATACATGTGAATTTCCCATCTATTGAATGTTGCTTTTAAGCTTATTTCTTTCGCCAATACAATTAATGAAAGAGTTAGATTTTGGACACAATCAGAAATCCAATTATAATTATAAAGCATCTTCTTAATAGAATTGAACACCTCTTCATCCATCTTTGTACTACTTGTGAACCTTTTTGGTATAGTGAGAATTTGTTCTGTATCTGGTCTATATCTATGCAGGATTTCAGTTTAACTTTTACAATTCTGTATTCTGTTCTAATAATCTTTTGCAGTTATCCAACATTAGTTTGTCAATGCAATATTACTTCCTCCATGTCTGCAGTCATTTTCTACGCTGCCGCCTGCCGTTTTCTCTGCAGTTACAATTTGTGATCTTGCTTATCGTGATATGCTCTTTCCTAATTTCTGTTCAACTTCAAGAACCTGTTTCTTGTAGTAGCAAGTAATTGGAATAAAAGGTATGCTGTTATAACTATCTAGACCGTTGTAGTCATTCTTTTAAATAGTTTCAGTTGAGTTTTTGTGAAGTCGCTTCTGTACTTAATATTTTAATTCTTATTCTCATCCAATCTTTAGGAGGTCATTGTCTATTCTTATTCAATTTTTAGTAGGCTTTTCGGTATCTTAGATCTGGTATTTTTGAATCCTGTTTTTCTGTACACTTGTTTTTTGTGGAGGGTTACTTATCCTCTTGATACATGACGACTTTGAACATGTCCGTGAGTTTTGAAACACTTTATAATGGATCATTATGTGTCATTAACCTGATCTTTAGAACAATAATAGATTGATGTGTTAAAACTGTTATTTAACTTGTGTATTGAGGTTCCTTGTCAAACCTGGAGGAACTCTCCAAGTAATAAACCTTGAACCTCGAATCAGTCATAAATTCAGTACTCGAGAGCTGATCTAAGGAATTGCATATGGCCATCTACCAGCCTTTAACCAATATAAGTTTAGATACTTGATAACCTAGTACCAATGTATTGCCACATGCCTCTCCACTTAACCCATTTGTTTGCTTTTAAAGTATGAAATCGGATTTTTGACCTTTCTTCTGTTTATACTGTGCAGGCTAAAGATCCACAGTTTCATGCACTTGCGCTTGTATCTCAAAGAGTAACAGCATTTGCAGACACAGAAACTGAACTTGTCCACGATGTTCTCATATCTATAATACAGCAAGGACTTAGTGATGTGGCTCGTTTGCCTACCTGGTCTGCAGGCGAGGAGAAGAATGCTTTTCATCCTCCAAGTTTCAGTGCCTATCCTCAATCGTGTGTGACCAGAGTTGGTGATATTTTGCTTACTTCACCTCAACAGTTGGAGCCACTTGCAGAGGGCTTTTCTAGCGACTGAATCACGGGAGGCTATTTAGTCTGTTGGCTGCCCTTATATCAGTTGTAGAAACTGTTATATGAGAAACTTCCAACAAAATGTTTTCCTCAGATTGTCACAACAAGACATAGTATTTAGAATAGTGGTAAGAACTATGTTCCACTCACGTTGGTTGTATTTCAAAGGTACTCTTTTGACTTTTGAGTTTGAAGAACAATTTGGTCATCCATGATTCATAAATTTGGATTCTGATATGCGTAATTTTAGATAGGTTTTAAGTTTTTTTATGATATTGTGATCAAAATTCGTCTGCCTTTGCCATTAAGTTAAGAAACACCGTCTCTCATTTCTTTTTTTTTAGCATCCTTGTTTTGTTATTCAGTTCTGTACACTGTTTTATGTACTGATTAGCTTAAATTAATTGCTGAAAGGGAATGCTGCTTGATTAGTTTTTTCTCTTTCACTAAACAAGTCTTAACATTATCGAATCATTTGAATTGCAGAAGCTTAAGTCACGATGCTACCTTCAAGAAATTTTTGGATGTCAGCAACAGGGAGCATGAGAATAAATGCTGGAGCATGTTTATAGTTTGATGTGTGGAACCCGGAGCAAATTTTCATCTACAGCAGTTTTTCAGACCTCAGAAGGGTTATGATTACGATCCTGACTTACTTTCCGTAACACTGATGAAGGGCCTGGGTGTGCAAGAATTTCACACAGAAAGGGAATTCAACTCGATGCTGCTGCACGTGGGGCACTTATTTGTGGATATTGTGGAACGGGGGAAGTCGGTATTGCTCTAGAGTTGCATAGGGAGATTGTGAAATGGAACTGCAGTCCAAATGTGATCACTTATGCCAAGAGGAAGACATGCAGTTTTGTATTAATCTGCAGTGGCTTATTGGACGTGAGTTTCTATCGCCTATCTCTTGTTTTTAGCTAATTTATTTAAGCTGAAGAAATTACCAGTAAGCTCTTCTGATTGATAGCATTACTGACATGGCTCTCAGTTCTATATTACTTTCAGATTCTTTCTTTTTACCGAGTTCTATAAATTTGGTTGTCCAATTTGCAGTATTTTATACCATAGAAAGTGAGCCCTCTTGGTTCAGAGCTATAAACTGGTGATGTCTAATGTAATTCCCTAGATATACACTTTTGCCTCATAGTTGTGGTTTATGCTAGCTTTTGCCTATGAAAGACCCTTAATCTAAAGTATGAGCCTAATTTACGAGTTATCTTTTTGGTTACCTAAGCTAGTCATAGAACACGAAATGCTGTTATTAAAATTGTTGGTGCTGATGACCTCATAGGCCTCTATATAAAGGTCTGTATTTTAATGTACCTTATTTCAGCTGAACATATTTATAGCGTACCTTATGTTTTTAGGGTATATAAGAGAAAGTTAGCTAGATGATCTATCTATCTTTCTCTTATACCCTAAAAACATAAAGGCCTCCTATAAATATATTCAGCTTTGGAACTTCTATCAAACAAACTTTCTTACTCATTTTCCTTCTTACTCGGATCTCAAATTTTCTGTTGTTTGATCTGTAGGCTCATAATTGTTTTTTTGTGTGTGCAGTGTTTCTATGAGTCTCATCGCAGTTCCATTAGTCGCTTCCAGTTGTGGTACATGGAGTTGTGTGTGGATGATGTACCTCCCATCCAGCGCAAAGTAACCAGTAGCAAGGTAAACTCTTCATTTCTGATTTTTGTTAGGGCTTTTAGTGCATTTACTTGGTCTATTTATTCCGTTGTTTTATTTTAGAGTTCCTTCAAATTTTGGTAATGCGTTTGCGCTTTATTAATGAAATGATGTTAATCTGGACTATAATTTAAGATGTTAAGCTTAAGATCATTAAAAAGGTCAGCTTTATAAGACATAATAGGTTTCTCAAGTAGTAATTTTACTTGGAATAATCATAGAGAAAACGAAAAAAATATACGAGCAGATGTTTGTCTCAGACATCTAACTGGGGATGAGTCAAATTTAAACTCCGAGTCAACAAAAAACAAACTGAGATTAAATCTACATATAAATGTAATTGACTCCAATGTCATAGTTTAGAGGGTTAAAGATGCCTATTATTATGAATAATGCTCATTATGAAGTATGAACATTACGTTACACTGCTTGGGCTAATATGAGGTTGAACTTATGAACTGGTAAAAATGTTTTCTTGACATTTTATAGCTTTTGGCTCAAAAAATTTGGTACTAAATCAACTTATCGTTAGTATCATCAAATTCATTAAAGTTAAGATTTCATTGTTACTTTTTGCTCAAGCACAAAATAATCAATTTTTGGTAGGATGCATGGGCTACTGCTCTTCAAGTTAATTTTCTAATAGGCAGGTGTGCATTTTAAGATCATTGTATATCATTAGCCTGAGGAATCTTATAATACCACTATCCTGTACATAGTAGAGAGCTTGTACTACCCTTGGTGTTTAACTGCAAGTTTGTTTCAGATCAATACATTATATATATACCACCACCTGACCTGACCCGACCCGAGTTCACTGACCACTAACTTTGTATTGAATCAGAAAGGGAGAATGAGTGTTCGAGTGTTCTTGTTAAGTTGAATCCTACTACGCATTCTTACATTCGGCTTAGTTGCATGTACTGCAGGCCACTTTAGCAATGCAGCCTTACTTCGTTTAGCAACTATTAGATAAATTTCCATTTTGTATGAATTGCTAAGATTATCTCATCAAGTTCCTAATGGACTGAATTGCTCGTCAGCTTTCAAATGAGATCTTAAATTATTGAGGTATCCTTTCGGTTGCATAATTAGCTGGTCATAGAGATCCTTCAAATAATCTGGACTGTAATTTGAGGATGTTAAGCTTAAGATTAGGTTGTTATCTGATATATGTATAGGTTTTTCTGTTGTTTCATTAGTCTTTTCACCCTTTTCCTGATAAATGAAGTGTTTGGCGAAACAAGTCCGACATTATCGGGAATCATTTGAATTGCATAACTTAAGAAACTTTTGGATGTCAGGAACATGACATAGTATTAAAAACTATGTTCTTCTTACAGTGATTGAATTCGTCTTTGGTCTTTTGGATTAGTATCATGTTGTAGAGGGTATCCTTATCATTCACACTTTTGAAAGATATTCCCAAATCTAAAAACAAATGGCTCCACCTAAATCTCTTCAACAACAGCAAGATTTGGAAACATCTGTTAAAGAAGAAGAATAGGAAAGATTGCAATGACCATCTATGCTATTGATTAACCTAAGCAAATTCCAAGCTTCACATTTTGATAGGAAGCTCTATGCCCATTTAAACCATATTATGATATAAATGTACAAGGAGAAACTTTTCCTGAATACTGCCTTTTGGACTGGGTTGTTGACTACACAGCAGCAGAAGAAACATGAATGCATACTTCGATTCTTAGCTATTCATGAATGAACTTACCTGCCGAAGAATGCATCTATGTTTTCTTCCACTGTTTATATGACGCCCCACACTTCTTGAGCTTGTTCAGAAAAGACGAGGATATCACTTCATTGCTCTGCTCATAAGCTATGATCCCTAGGTATGCTGTCATATGCATCTTGTTGTGTTTGTGTTCTGTAGCATGTATGCTTGTCTTATTGTGTTCTGTAACATCTTGTTGGGCTTACAAGTGACGGTTGCAAAGACTTTCCTTTTACTTCCTTAGAAAACCTAGTTTCTTCTTGATTCTTAAGATTTCCCAGTTGATTCTCATTCTGATTGATGTCCATTTGATTTTCATTCTGTTTTATGATCTTTTTTGCTCCCAATGAGGAAGCAAACCCAGAAGATAGGAAGTGCTGTATGACACTCTTAAACGCAGCAGTTTGATTTTGTTTCTTCCTATTAAACCAAGAAACTACTATTGAAATTCGGATTCATTTTCGGTCTGTTTGATTATGAGTTCAATCCTTAGATTAGTATTGGCAGTTGTGGAGACCATTATACTTTTTCATTTTTGATAGTTTCCTAGTAGTACT
Source organism: Papaver armeniacum (assembly GCA_023531295.1). Lineage (NCBI taxonomy): Eukaryota > Viridiplantae > Streptophyta > Magnoliopsida > Ranunculales > Papaveraceae > Papaver > Papaver armeniacum. The sequence goes on along the minus strand of JAJJWW010006056.1, from coordinate 11,687 downwards.
TTTATGTAGTCTGTGATTGTTGAATTATATAGATTGCTATTAGTTCCTTAAACATGACAGAATATCTAATATTCCAAATATTCCAGGTAGCTATTCCAGAAATAATTGCCCATTCACGAAGAATTCAAAACGTACCTTACCTTATTAGCCCATGCTTTGGACGCTGCTTGAGTAATATGTGACTATTTTGTCCAGAAACCGAAATTGAAGCACCCTTAGGCTCAAGAGATTCAAAAAAAGGGTGAAAAAGAAGGATGATATTTGGATTTTAAAATCCTGCTGACATGCTAGCTAGGAAAGGAAGAAACTTATCTCAACATATTACTTATTTTGCTGAAGCACCATTTTTTTTTTAATTCCAACAATAGCTTTTGACATTGTCAAAGCTTATGCTACTTGTAATATGAATTATAATTATGTATCTTTCATTGAACAAGCTAATCACACAGATTCAATCATCCGACGGACAACTCAAATAGAATTGATTCCACATGCGTCTGAATCTGCAGATTAGTCTCTTGCTAGTAATATATTTGGTTATTTTCAAAAAAAAAAAAAAAAAAAAAAAGTCTTGCCGGGAAGAACCGTTGGTATCAAAATAAAAACATGGGACAACTTGTGAACTAATTGGTGTTGGGGAAGAATTCTCCGAATATGCCAAACAATACCTTACTCGTTGCACACAGTTCTAGGATTACAGTTCATCAGTGATCAAATAAAAATTATTATCCCAATTATAACCCAGGCGGACTGGTTAATACAATGGGCCAAAACCAACTACAGCCCGTAAAAACAGCCTTATATAAATACCCGAATTCCTCCCTTACTGTTGGCTCTCTATCATTTCTCTCTCTCTCCTCATCAAATTTCTGCCCTAAACGAAATCTTCTCTCCGTTCATTTCGATGGCCTCTCAAATGGCTAGACGTTGGTTGAGACCTGAGGTTTGTAATAAATCCGAAACCCTAGATTTTCGGTTTCTAATTTTAGATCTTGAAGTTTCTAATTTCATTCTATTGATTTAGGGTTCATTTTTCATTGTCTAATGGTTATTTTTTTACTTTCATTTTCTTAGGCATATCCTTTGTTTGCAACACTTGGATTAGCCGTCGGAATTTGTGGATTTCAATTAGTTCGTAACATCATGATCAATCCTGAAGTCAGGTCTAATCTCTATCTCCCTTCCCCTTGTTCTATTAATTGCGGTTTTAATACATCTTGCTAAATTTTCGGGAATAAAGATAATTAAAGTGCTATCAGTTACATTAATTTCAGATGGTTTTAGTGTAGATTTGTTTTTCTTAATAAGATTTAATGAATTGCATGTTACTAGGTCCTCTGTGGTCAAACTTTCCGACTCGGCCGAGTTACTCGAAAGTAGCGGCGAGTACCCGCTCCTTGGTTCTATAACTAGTTCAAAGATCTAGTTGAGCTGATTCTCTATTTCTCATTGAGTTTTGTCACACCTGCGATAGCAAATATGTTGTTAGAAAGACAGATATTACTAGGTTCTATGTAGTCAAATTTTCCCGACTCAGCCGAGTTAGCAGTGGTTCCTCGGTTCTATAGCTAGTTCAAGGATCTAGTTGAGCTGATTCTCTATTTCTCATTGAGTTTTGTCACACCTGCAATGGCAAATATGAGAATCGCATGTGTATATTTGAGGAGTTCGATCTCTCTTTTTGTTTTGTACACGAAATAGATCCCCAATCCTTTGCTTTCGGTGAGTGGTTAAATTTCGAGTTAAGTTTGTAAAATTATTGGATTTAGATGATTTAGGTTTTCCCAAGGATATAGGTGAGTTCCCTAAATGCTGCTTGAACTTAGATAATCAAGTTGGTTATTCGGTATCTAATTATGACTTGTGCTATCACGCTCTCGAGTGCATAATGAGCACGCTCCTTTCAGCCGGGAAATTTGCTCATTATGCACTCGAGTGCGTGATAGCACTGGTCATTATTAGTTCTGCTATCACGCACTCGTGCTTAAAAAATACAGTGAATTTGCACATCTTGGCTGTTTATTTAACATCCATTGATGTGCATCTCCACAGTAGCAAATCTGACCTGCCTGATAGTAGGTCTATTTGTTCTGAAGTTTATAGGGATGTGTTTGCTTGATGCTTTTGAACACCTGTTTGCTACTCAATGAACCTGTGCAGTTATATAACTTTTTGTAATTCTTTCTAGGAATGCAACATTGATGGAATCAATTTTTCTGTTTAGGATGCAAATTTTCAGTCATGGATGTGCAAAACCTGCTTGTACTCTGATCACGAGTTAAAGATTGAATTGTTAGGCATAAAATGAAGTTTTCTGTATAACATATATACATATTAAGTCGTATACGTAAACTTGATCTAACATGTATATTCTAGTTTGTTGAGGAATGGGAAGTATGCATCTTTTACTTAAACCTGATCTCATTAGTCAAACTGTTATTGCCTCTTAGCTAAATGCGCGCTTGGAATGTTTTTTATGTGATATCACATGTTATTAGTCCAATCCTTACTTCTGATGAGTGGCTAAATTACTAGGTAAGTTTGTTGAGTTAACGTACATAGACGATTTAGATTTTCTGAAGGATCTAGGTGAGTTCCCTAAATGCTGCATGAAATTTGATAATCAAGTTGGTAATTCAGGATCTAATTATGACTGGTGATATCATGCACTCGAGTGCATAATGAGCACGCACCTTTAAGTTGTCAGATTTGCCATTGTAGAGACGCACATAAATGGATGTCAAATCTGACGGCTTAGAAGTGCATGCTCATTGTGCACTCGATTGCGTGATAGAAGGTCTAGTTATTCCGGAGTTCATGGGGATGTGTTTGTTTGATGCTTTTGAGCTCCTGTTTGCGACTCAATGAACCTATACAGTTATTAAATGTGTGACAACTTTTGCAATTCTTTCTTAGAATGCAACATTGTCGTAATTCATTTCCCTGTTACGGATTTCAGTCTTAGATGGGCAAGACCTGCTTGTACTCTGATCACGAGTTAAAGATTGAATTATTGGGCACTTGATGAAGTTTTCTATGTAACATATTAAATCGTATATATATATATATACATATATTCTTGTTTGTTGAGGAATGGCAAATATGCATTTTTCTGTGAGTGTTGGATGAAATCTGGATGGTTTAATAATAGGAGTTCCTTTCGTTTTACTTGATTAAAACAGGGTTAACAAGGAGAACAGGGCTGCTGGAGTTTTGGAGAACCACGCAGAGGGTGAGAAATACACTGAACATAGCCTCAGGAAATGGGTTCGCAACAAGTCCCCAGAAATCATGCCGAACCTCAACAACTTCTTCACCAGCCCAAAATGAAGATAGTAATTACTTGTCCCTGAAGTCTCCGTGTTCCTTGAATGTTGATCTTGCTTTCTCTTTTCATTGGTCATAGTATTTGTGATTGCTATTGCTATTGTGATTGTCATTGACATATAGGTTTGAGGTTAGCCTCTTTGTGTTTGGAGATTAAAACTTGAACTAATTACTAAGCTGTGGATAATAAGACAAACTCTGTTGGTATATTATTAGTTGGTCATTTTTAGTATTTTGTGTTCATTACATTTGATATCTGGTCTTTTCCACTTTTTCTAATTTATTTCTTCTTTGTAAATTTCCCCCCATCTTAAGGATTGAGCATTTGTGGTTTACCTTATAAAAGAGCTCTATTCCCCCCTCATTTTCTCGGCCAAATAGACTATTAAAACAGCTATGCTTTTACTGAACTGTTATAATGTAGACCCTAAATAATGGTTGTAATTTGCTAAGTAGGTAACATTACACTCAAAGTTGGGCGCTTTGCGGAAAGAGGTTACAAAATGAGTTTGATGGAAAGGCCTTGAGAGTTTCGATCCCACTTTGCGCGGAAAAGAAAAAAACCACATCTGTCCCAGTAAAAGTGATCTTTTTACTTTTTCTCAAGGTATATACAATATCCAAAGATTCCATAACACCCTGTAAGGTTATTTGTCTTTTCGAGCAGTGATGTACTGTACCGTTTTGCGGGTAGTTATCCCGCTCAAGCGGCTTTTTTATCGTTAGATCACGCTAAAATCCAGATCCAACAGCCTTGAACCCTTTAAGAGAAATGGTGGGTCCTTTCCTGAATGCGAATCCAACCGTTAATTTAATCATCTAATGGTAAAAAAGTCACTTAAGCGGGATAACTTCCCGCAAAACTGCGTGGGATAACATTTGTCTTTTCTAAAACCCCCACAGCTCCTAAAATTCCTAAAATTTGCCCACTCATACTCACTCTCTCTTTCACTCGCTGCTAGGAGGACGAGAATGTCAAGCTTCTTACCAGAGGAGATCATGGAGAACATACTCACAAGGTTACCCGTCAAATCCATTTCAAGATTCAAGTGCGTTTCAAAAAACTGGTATCATCTTTTTCAAAACCCTAATTTTATCAAAAATCATCTCAACCATGTTATTCAAATGAACAAATTCAACATCTTGGTTACCAACCAAGGAGACATTGATGATACAAATACAGAACCTTATATTACTTCTATAGATTATAATGTTCTATCATCAACATCATCACCATTTGTAGGTCATGCTCTTAATATTGATAATCCGTATATGCACCGAGAATGTAAGTCTCAAATTCTAGGTTCTTCTAATGGTTTGGTTTGCATACAACCTTGGGGAGATGAATCTAGATCTATGTGCATCTGGAACCCAGCTACTCGAGAATATAAAGAGGTACCAGAACCTTCATGGAAATCAAAACCTGGTAATTTTGTTCATGGGTTTGGTTTTGATTGCAAGAATGGTGATTATAAGGTGTTAAGATTTGTGAGTTTTATATTAGGTGAAAAATCTGAAGCTAGTGTTTACTCATTAGCTTCGAATTCATGGAAGAAACTTGGTGCCATTCCTTATGATTTCTCTTTTAATATACAAAAGGGGTTTCTTCTTGATGGTGTTCTTCATTGGGTTGCTGTTCCTACTGGACTCATATCTAGATCTAGTGTTATTATTGTTTGTTATAATATTTCTGATGAGACATTCTATAATGTGCCATTACCTAACGAAAACTTAAGTGATATTGAGAACATTTCCATGACATATTTGGGTGTTTGGGAAGGAAGCTTTGCCTACTTCATAAGAATCACATGGAGGAAGATCCTGATACATGTACACATCAAAACGATCACATTGAGGTGTGGACAATGATGGATAACAAGTGGAGTAAGGATTGGAAGATTACTGCACATATGACAGATATGGAATATGTAAGTGCAATTCAAACTTTACCCGAAGGGAGAGATCCTATGTGAAGGTGGACCAATGGTGGATGAGGGCGGCATTGGTTTGTTGGCATATGACCCTAATCTTGAAAGAGTTAGAGCTCTGAAGATACATGGTTTCCCAGAGTGGTATGATATGGAGACTTATATTGAGACCTTAATACCACTCCACTCCGGTACTTATGTTGGACAAGAAGTAAATCAAGACAGACAAGAAATGGAGAATAATGGCTGATGCAGATATGGAATTACGGATCAAAAAACTAACGGGGTAGATAAGAGAGGAGCAAGATATGGTAGGAAGGGATGGTGTCAATCTTTTTTTTATGTTTTTGCACTAAAGAAATGGAAATGGAAATGGTTCATTGCGAGCGATGATGTGTTGTATGTAGCAGTGGATTATCCAAGAATCAGTCTGAGTTCAGGCGCACGGTGGTATGTCGTCATTTTGGGTAAATTCCAAACAATGTAATTTCTACGCACTTCGCTTTTTTAGCTTTGGAATTTTCGTATGCGACTAATTGTAGAAACCAAGCATCTTGTATGTTTTCTTTATCAACTTGAGTTAGGTCTGCTTTCTTAGTATTTTGTATTGGTGTTCGGGACTTTAGTATGCGAGTAAATGTACAAACCAAGCATCACATATATTTTCTTTTATCAACTCGAGTAAGGTCCTCTCGCATTAAGCTATTATCTGTTTGTTTGTGTTTACCTCGTGACTCATAAAGGAAGCAGTCATATTAGAGCATTTTGTATCTTAGTCAAATTGTTATGTGGGCAGCTTGTAGTTTCTTGAGGTTGGCCGATTATTTCAGGCTAGCTTTCAACCTTATTTAAAAGTCGACTTGCACTCCTAATTAATCAGAATACTGCATATACGATGCTCAAATCTTTGTTATCTAGACATTTTACATTTATTATTTATTTCTTTGAAATTTGAAAATAGATTTGTAAGCTCAATAGCTCGCGGCCTTATATGCTGCACATTTGTAGAAGAAAAACATATTAATTAGTTTACCTTGTTGAATATACTACTGCTGAACTCTATGATCTGCACAAATAAATTGGACCTTTGTCAAACCTGCCTGTATCTCTGCCATAGAAAAAGGTTGGATGGTGCACAAATCTGGTAATTGGGTAATACCTGCGGTTAAATTATCTATTTGGGCACTTAGGAGGATGTTTGCTTGCCCATAAAGGCCAGCATCGGGGGCAAAATGAAACTGTATAGTGCATTATTTCATAATTATCAAAAATGAAACTGTAGATATTTTTCCCTTAATGTGGTTTTGCTATTGCCATCTGGAGGGCTAAACCTTATTCCTTAAGTTTGGTATTAAGAATAAAAAGATATCGTCTCCATGCTATGTTTGCCTGCGGCGTCGACGAGGTACCTCAATGTGCCATTTTTTTGCGTGGGAATCTAGAATCATGATGCCTCTTTGATTTCCTCTGGTATTGGTATAGGGTACTAGCTCAGTTATTCATGTATATGAATTTGTTATTTAGACTGGAAATAGATGTTATTAAACTGCATAGAAAAGATAAGCTTTTGCTTGTGTTTTCTTTATGCTCTGCGCTGAATAACCTGGCAGTCTGTCATGTGGTGACGGATATCTGATTCAGACAGAAGCACAGATGCAAGTGATATTTTTGCTCATAATGGAAACAAAGACCTGCAAGATAGGATGGTTAGTGGCAGGAAACAGTGCTTGACATCCTGGTGTGGAAAACATCCTATGGGAAACAGTGCTTGACATTTCTAGTCTGTGATCAGGATCTAAACTAGTCCGATTCCTTAATTTTTGATGAATGTTTCTGTACAGATGATAAATTCTGGTACAGGGAAATAGTGGATTTGTGGATTTTATAGAGAACCGTGTTTAAGTCTGTAGCTTAGCTGAAGCAGAAAGTTTGGCTGGAAAGGAAGCAGTTTCATGGATTGCTGAGAAGATTGAAGACTGTTAATATTGTCTTTTGGAGGAGATAAATAACAAAGAATCGAAGCAGTATAAGAGTTGGGAAGCGTAAGTTTAAGAACTTGTCGTTCTGTCGTGCCAGATGGTCTGTCAGGCTGGTTATGCAATTCTGGTTGCTTGGTAGTCGGTATAGCTTGTAGTAGTAAGGTTATATCAACCAGCGTAGGCTATGGTTCGCCAGAAACCAAAGAACATATCTGGGGAGTGAAAAAATGAGGTGTTACAGAGAATGACTCGGGTCAAATCCTGACACCGGTTGTGTGAGCCTAGGCATACCTCTGTTGGGAAACACTTGTTTTTTGGACGGGGATTCGTTGTAAATGCCAGTTTCATAAATCATTCCCAGCATTTCAATTGACAATTGCTGCAATAAGTTATTAAGAAGTTTATAATATTGTGGTAAAGGTTCAATGTTGAGCAGTTGTTTACTACCCAAATTAATCCATGATATCTCAGCTTTTCCCCATGGCCACGACCACCAGTGGATCGATATGTGATGGCTTGATCCCCCAGTTTATCTATGCAAATCAGGTTTAACAATTCTATAAAACATGCCCACAGTTTTTAACTCGACCTTGTGAATTCTTATCCACTCTAACCTTATCTTTTATCAGAAGCATGCGCAGAGGAATCGCAGTGAACCTTCTCAGCAGACAGATTAAATAGAGGTGATTAAGGACAAAAAAACTTTGCAGCTTGCAAGCTAGAAAGTTTAATAGATGCATAATAATTTAGACACTGTTATTTCAATGTTATGGGTTGTCAACATGACAATTTTGAGCAGCAGTTGCAACAGGAGGAGAGCAAAAGAACAGAAAGTTAAGAATGGAACAGCAAACTGTTTACATTCTGCACTACAGGACTTGCAAGGCTTAAACTGCTTAGAGAGGATTCTTTATAATTTTATTAAAATTTAGTAGTTTTTATTTAGTTAATTAATTTTTATTTTTGGATTAAAGGTATTTTTACAAGAAGCTAGTTGGACACCCAACAACAAGCTGAGCTCCGATAGCGCACTACTACATTAGTTGAGAACAGTTGTCGTGCTTAGCCCTACTACCATAATCGGCAGTAAAATAGATTGTTATCTAAGATTATGTTTCAACTCTACCAAATCTTAGAAAAAATCCGATCAAATTTTAATTTTGGATCACAACTACTATCATCTACCTATTTTGTTTTTTTAACTTTCAATTTTCTTTTTGATGTTCTAAGTTTCAACTTTAAGGTTAATGAATTTTGGGTTTTAATTTTAAACAATAAACATAAAATTGGTTTGATCTACCATCTTTGGTTTCAATCAAAATTAAAACCATGAATTTTTTTTCGATGGGCAAGAAAAAAGAAGAAGAGGCATAATATGAAAATAAAGGATACATGTTTAGATTTAGTATAAAGATGAAGGACAATATAGATAATTTATATTATTAAGACATCACTTAACCCCTTCAATGGATGAGAATAAAAAAGTGGTCCTATTTTTTTTTTGAGTGACCCCTAAATATGCTAGGATACTAAATCATCTGAAATATAATTTAGTTTTGCCCACTTGAATGCAGAGAAGTTTCCGTTCACAAGATTGATACTCCCTCCGTCCCACCATTAGATGACCTACTTGGTTTAAGATCTTGTCCCATCATTAGTTGACCTATTTCACTTATTAAGTGGATATCTCTAAAACTACCCTTTTGATTGATTATCGGTATCATAAGAAATATGTATAATTTGATATTCATGTTTATACTCGTTACGTAGGTGTTTTAAAATGATTTTCAACGGTACAAAATTTACGAAAATCTATGGTATAGTTTGAGAGATAAATGATTTCTAAAATTTACAAATTATTATCTATAAGGGTATAGTTGTAAAAAATACTTAAAAACACTCATTTCATTCATTGCCTTAAGAATTGTGCAAACTTCAACTAGGTCATCCAATAGTGGGACGGAGGGAGTAATATTTAGACAATCGACTTCAACAATTAAGTTCAATAGCTTCTTAGCCCAAATGACTGTCTTTAGAAAGGTTGTAGCTTCGGCTTGTTCTGGGTCGGCTGGTAACTTTGTGCACCCTTTGGTTCTAGGGTAGTACCTACAGTTTTTAGCAATTAGTCCAATTCCAGATGGCAATGATCCATCAATAAAAGAGACATCAAAATATATTTTCCCAAGAGACTTAGTAAGAGGCTAAGAGCTGTCCTGGAGTGATTAGCATTTGTTTGCATTGCCACATATCTGTCATTATTAGCACTCTGCAAAGAATGGCGTCAATCATTGACATGGCTAGAAATATGTCTATCCGCGACATCTTCGTTACCCTGCAAGTTTTTAAAAACCTTTTTGCATCTAGATTTCCATATGTCCAAGCAACAAAACTTATACTTTCCAGTAGAGAGGAACCGTGAATAGTATTTAAGATACAAAAGAAACCAAGTAGCCAGTTACGAAAATTAAAATCAGTGTGTAGAGCTGGGCTAGGGGGAAAAGCCGCTTGCCATACCCTTTTAGACACCGTGCAATCCACAATAAGATGTTGCACAGTTTCAGAGTGGTTACCACAAAGATAACACATATTTTTGTTGTGTTTAGTGAATCTAGATAGTCTCTCCACACTAGCCAGACATCTATGGATATATTTCCATAGGAAATGTTAGATCTTAGGAGGGAGACTAGATTTCTAAAAGTATTTCCAATCTACATTGGCCAGATTTTTGGAAGGCTGAGTCACTAACTGGTTATCTAGAATAGCTCTATAAGCACTCTTGACACTGAATTCTCCATTTCTGGTACGTCACCATCTAATTTTGTCCGCATCAAATAGAAAAATTCTAATGCTAGTGATTTTCCTAAACGTATCAGAATCAAAAAGACAATCCAGAATTTTAGTTTTCCAAGTTTTGTCGACATGGGTCATTAAACGGATCTACTATTTTATAACTAGAGGAATAAAGGCTAGTTTGGTATTGCTGTGAATTTTAGAAAATCACTTTTCTGTTGTGCTGTGTTGTGCGTTGTTGTCTTTGTCTTTGTGAAAATAAATCGGCATGACGTTTGGTAAACTATAATTTAAAAGCAATCGTGCAATTAACAAACCTGTAAATTCTCGTTTGGTAAACCGGTATTTAAAAGTCTTGTGATGTAGTTAATGACGAAAATAGACATATTTCAAAAATTAGTTTTAATACAATTTTATTATAATAAATTATATTTCTAATTTTAATATATTTAATAAAATATAAGTAATATTTTTTTTAAATTTTTTGATTGTTTTTATTATTAGATATTTTTTTTTTTTTTTTTAATATTATTACATAATTAAGGAATAATTGGAAGCCTAACAAGCTAAGCTCCAAGTAGCGTACTACTACATAAGTTGAACGAGGTTATCGTGCTTAGCCTACCCAAATGAGCCTCATGAGGAACAAATTCGGAAGCCAGCGGATAGTGTGACTAATATCTTCGCAAGGGGGGAAACTAACTCCCTACCGTCCATGTTAAACTCAGTAATATTGCGCCATCTAGGACTCGAACCCAGGACCTCCTGAGCGCATGAAACCTCTGACGGAGGGCATGAAACCACCAATCTACAAGTTATGAAAATATTTATTAAATTTATCATTATGGTTTTACTTTATGAAAATATTATTATTTTAAATTTATTATTATTTATTAAATATTATTATTATCATTATGAAAATATTATTATTTATTAAATATTTATTTATTTAATTAAAAAATTTATCATTATGGTTTGCTATGAAAATATTATTATTTTAAAAAAAAATCAAAAATTTTTTTTATTAAATTTATTAATTTTTTCATTTTTCATTTTAATATTTATTAATTTTTTTATTATTTTATATAATAATTTTAATTATTATTGTATTTATTATTTTAAATAAAAAATGAAAAAAATAGAGAAGTAAAATGAAATTAGAATTATAATGTCAAATGTACAATATTTGAGGGTAAAACTTGTCTTTATAATAAATTAACAAGGTTAAAATAGAGAATCAGTTAAATCGAATTATGTGGGTCTACAACTTCTGCTTTTCAGGCTTTTAAAAGCTAGTGCTGAGTAGCTTTTAAAAGCAGGCCTAAAATGAAAGTGCTTCTCTCTAAAAGCACTTTGAATTTTTTTTACCAAACACAATTTTTGGTAAAAATTTGTTACAAGTTTGTTACAAAGTGCTTTTGGTTGAAAAAAGTCAATCCCAAACGTGGCTTAATATCAGTAGTAGTTTCTGATGATGTCAAGCCCTTGGCCGAACCCGTTCCAAATCCAAGATCCATGCTTGCTAAAACTATCATGAAAAGAGTTAGCATTAACAAAATATTTTGATTCAAGAATTTGAACCCAAAAATCAGAAGCCTGATTTATCATTGTCAACGCTAGTTTAGTGAGTGGAGCTTGATTCTGTTCTTTTAATTTTCATCCC